>JAQZBX010026044.1:18880-29269 GCA_029593785.1 Cabassous unicinctus
CCATCTCTCTCTTGTTTTAGTTTTCTAGGCTGCTCAAGCACATACCATGCAAAGGGATGACTTAAACAATGGGAATTTATTGGCTCACAGTTTTGAGGCCAGGAAAAAGTCCAAATCAAAGCATCAGCAAGGCAATGCTTTCTCCCTGAAGAATGTGGGTTCTGGGGCTGGCTGCTGCCGATCCTTGGCCCTTGGTTCTTCTGTCACATGGCAATACACATGGAGACCTCTCCTGGCCTCTCAGTTCTCCTCTGGGTTCCGCTGAATTTCAGCTTCTTATTTCCCATGGCTTTTTCTCTGTCTGAATTTCATTCTGCTTTTAAAGGACTCCAGTGATAGGATTAAGACCCATCCTGATTGAGGTGGGCCACACCTCACCTGAAGTAGCCTCACCAAAAGGCCCTACTTACAATGAGTTCACACCCACAGGAATGGATTAAGTTTAAGAACATGCTTTTCTGGGGTACACAGAGCACCATACCGCCATGTCTTTCCTTTTCTTCATGGAAGAGCAGTGTCCTGGTCTTTAGAAGGCCCTCCATTCCTGGGGAGAGGCTGGTAGATGCAACATTAAAGGAACCAGAGAGAAAACCTTGTTGTGGTTTCTTAAAAAAAAGCAAAATGGATGTGATCTTACGTGCTACTTTGAATCTTATTTTTCTTTCTCAGAGCCTCAGCCTCCCCCACTTAAAAGCCTTGCCATATGGCAATGTTTTTCAGGCTCCTGTGATACAGACAGCCATTGGACAAAAACCGCCCCACTGAGCATGCTGGAGATTGGGGTTTATCCAGATCTGTTTTAAAAAGGCTTGAGTTACAGCACCTATAGCTTTGTCTGGTACCTGCAGTTTACGGAAGGGGTGTAACCTGCTGAGTGACCCGTTGGACTGAGGTTGGCATGGGAGCAGCTGAAAAGTTAAAAGGCTGAAATTCTTTTTGAAATGCCTTTGATGTGCCCCCTTTCCTTGTAAGCATTTTTATTACGATGCATAACACATCCAGAAAAATGCAACTAACCATGTACGACACATCTATGAAATATCACAAAGCAAACACATGTGAAGCCATCACTCCAGGTAATGAAATAGAACATTGCCTGGAAGCTCCCTGGAGCTCCTTCTCAATAACTACTCCCTCCTTCCCAAAGGCAACCACTATCCTGCCTTCTTACATTTCCTTTTTTTATTTTTATTTTTTAAATTCAACAATAACATTGTGAAAATTCAAACAATATCAAAGCTAAAAGTGAATGATTGGTCTTGTGTGGGCATTGCTTATTAGTAATTCCTCTCTATTAAAATTATTGTGAAACAGTTGAAACATAATATTGTACATAATAATATAAGGGACAGCTGTCGACCACGCTGCTCAAGAAATAAAACATAATCAGTACAATTCTAGCCTCATGCATTCCTCCTTCTGACTGATTCCTCCCTTCCCCGAGTTTGGTATTTATTAAGTTCATGTGTATTGTTATATTTTTACCATATATGTTTATATACTTGGGTAATTTATAATTTTGTTTTACATATTTAATACTATATTGTACTGTGTGTATACTTTTTTGCTCAATACTATTTGTGAGATTCACCCAGGTTGGAAATCTTCCTCATCCATTTTAAAATGACTCAAGCTTCTTTGGGTTTTTAGAAGGAAGGATATGGTCTCTCTCATCTGCAATTTCCCCAATCACTCTCACTAGAAGTGAATACAACTGGTGATTTGGCACACATAATTTCCCAGCTTTCTCTATGCATGAATGCGTTCACATGCATAAATATAGAGTTTTTACAAATTAATTATTAAAATTGGATGAGCAGAGCAGAGCACATGCTCTGGAATCAGACTACTGTCTCTGGATGCCAGCTCCATCACTTACCCACTCTGTGACTTGGGCAAGTTACATCATCACTCTGAACTTCATTTACTTACCTCTAAAACAGAGATAATAAAAACATCTATGACAAAGCATTGGCGAGAGGATTCAATGAGATGATTTATGCAACGTGCGTACCTTAGCTCCTGGCCTGTATGTAGCAAGTGCTCAAGAAATGTTACCTATTACTGTGATATGTTGTTCTGCAGCATGCTTTTTTATTTAATAACTTATCATGTCATCCTTCCACGTCTTGTAGACATAGAACTATCTTAGAGTGGCAAAACACACACATACCTACACACACACGTACACTAGACCTATAGGATAAGACTACTTTGGAAACTGCCCATTCACTCCCAATTCTATTTTTGAGAGTCACCGAATGTAAATTATTGGCCATTTTGTGCATCCCCCTTTCCGTCCTGTAACTGGAGGGCTAGGCAGGTTGGAATACTAATTGTGTAATTCAGGACTTCTTAACCTGGGGTGACCCCCACCCCTCAGAACTTGTTGGATAGAATATAAGCGCTTAGCCAACTTGGATAGGAAAAATTTTCTTTCACTGATTTTTAACTGATTTTTAGCATTTCTTCAATTATAAAGGTAGGCAAGAAAACCACAGTGAAATGAACAGCAGTGGTAGCTTTATCAACCACTGGAAATCGCTATTTTTGTGACTCATACAATTGTTACAGGATCTGCAAATATCATGTATGTTCATCACTTCTTTGAAATTACAGTAGTTGCTAGACCTGTTGTTAGATATTATTTTTAATATGTTAATAAACAATAATGTTTATTGTATCCAAAGTTGCATCGCAAGTTTGTTTTAATAGTTTGATAACTACTTTTCAATGTAATTGGTTTCCTTTGTAACCCAACGCATTTTATTTTATTCATTCAAAAATTATTATTCTGAGGAAGAGTCCATAGTCTTCACCAAACTGGCAAAAAGGACCCATTCCACTAAAAAGATCAAGAACCCCTTGGTAATAAAGGGGAATGGGCATCTGGAGCCAAGAGTAGAAATCCTGTCTCTGGCACTTATTTCTGTATTGACTTAGACAATTCTTTTCAATTTTCAGGGCCTCAGTTTCCTCATCTGTAAAATGAGGGATCATAGTTCCTAGATGTTCTGTGTATAAGATATTTCTAGGTTGTTTAGACATGCTCTGTTTTCTAACTTACCAATTCTGTAGGTGTAGTAGATATTTGCCATACTTTTTGGCTGCTCAGCATCTGAACTTCTTATGATTTGGGAATCATCCAGATGATGAGGCACAGCCTGCCTCCTTGCATAGAAGCTAAACAGGTGGGAACCTGCTTTTCCAGGCTCCCTTGCTGTTAGGGCACAGCCCATCACATGACTCTTCAAAGGACTCTGCCTAATAAATGCACCTGCCCTAGACATCAGCCAGAAAATAGTGTGAAGGAAGAGGACCATGGCAAGCAGAGTCAGCCTCTTCCTCTTTCTTGGGGTACCAGCATTTGCGATTTTAGCAGTGACCAGCATTGGTAGTGATGGGGATGCTGTAATATACCAGGGTTGGTCTGTGTGACCAACAGCAAGTGGCAGAAGTGATGGGATGGATGTCATTACAATATTAGGTTATAAAATCCTGTGGCTTCCATCATGGGTGGCTCTGGTGCTCCCCCTTTCATGGATGGCTCCTCTGGGGGAAGCAAGCTGCCATGTTGTGAGCAGCCCTATGGAGTGGCCTATGTGGTGAGGAACTGAGGCCTCTGGCCAAAAGCCAGTGAAAAACTGAGGCCTGCCAACAAACACAAGAGAGCGCTTAGAAGTGGATTTTCCACCCTAGTTGAGTCTTAAGACGACTGAAGCCCTCACCAATAGCTTAACTGTAATCTTGTGAGAGACCCTAGGCCAGAACCACCCAGCTGAGCAGCTCCCAGATCCCTGACCTTCAGAATTTGCATGAGATATTAAATGTTTGTGATTTTACATTGCTAATTTTGGGGAAGTTAATTTGTTATACAGCAAGAGATAGGCTAATACACAAGGTTAGGTAAAATGTTCTTGCTAGTTAGTATGTACACCTTGATAGATAGAAAGCTTGATGTAAGAATAGTTGGAGGCAACATGGTTTTATTCAGACAATAGAATATACAACACATAGTTGGATACTAGCCATTATATATAAAGAGTTCTTACAAATCCATGTGATAAAGATCAACTACCAAAGAGAATAATGTGTGTGACCTTGGGTAAGTTCCTAATCAGTTTCCTTATTTTAAAAATTGGGGTAATAACAGTACCTCTTTCATAGGGTTGTTAGAGTAGTGCCTGACAGAGTACTATGTATGTATTTGTTACATAAACAGATAGACAATTGCCATAAAAATAGCTATAAAGTACCAATAAGCTTATGAAAAGCTATTCCATCTCACCAATGATCAGAGAGATGCTGGATCTATCCATCCCATGCCTAGCATGGCATCTGGCATATAGTAGCTGCTCAATAAATATTTGTTGACTGAATAAGACTTGAAAGATGTGAGGGAAAGAGCAGTGTGGATATATGCTGAGAGAGCTTCCTGCCAGAGGGAACAGCAAGGTAAATGCCATGAGAGAGGGACAAGCCTCGCTTGTTTGAGGTTGGTAAGGGATGCTGTGTGGCAAAGGCAGCAAGGGAAATAATCAGAGATGAGTTTAGAGAGGTCCTGGGGTGGTGTAAGCAGATGCAAAGAGGCTTGTGGGCCATTGTGAGGACTCTGGCTTTTACCTGAGTGAAATGAGGAGCCAGGGAAGAATTTGAGCAAAGAAGGCACGTGTTGTGACTTACTCTGGCCTCTGTGCTGCAAACAGACTGAAGTGGCAAAGGCAGAAGAAGGTAACACAGTTAGGAGACTAGTGCAATAATCCAGGTGAGAGCTGCTGGTGGCTCAGACCCGGACGTCAGCAGTGGAGAGGGTAAGAAGTGGGCAGATTTTGGATGCTTTTGCAAGTATGTTTTTCGATATATTTTTCAGATTTGGGGTATGTTTTGCAGAACCAGGGCTGGCTACACAGGCGTGCGACCCGAGTGGCCACACAGGACCCCTCACTCAGAAGGACCCTGTGCTTGATTTAATGCTCTGGGGTCACCATCCGGAGATTCTAAATAACTTTTGGACAAGGGGCCCCATATTTTCATTTTGCACTGGGACCCACAAATTATGTAGCGGGTCCTGGGTAGAACTGGCAGGATTTGTCGGCAGATGGGATGTGGGTGTGAGAGAAAGAGAGACTTCAGGGATGACACAAGAATTTTGGCCTCAGCAACTGGTAGCTGGAATTGCTGTCAAGTGAGATAAGGACAACTTCAGGAGGACCAGGACTGGGGGGGTGGGGAGGAGAATTTCAGAGGGAAGGACTTTTCTAGAACATGGAGTCACCTGGGAACTAGACTGGGGTCCTCTTTGGGAAATGCCCCCCACCCCAGTTTCTATTCTATTCTGATTCTTAGCCACACTGGCAAAACAACAGCAATAACAGCTGTGTCCTCCTTAGGGACATGTTCTGACCTCAGGGACTGTGCATACAACTGACTTATTTTTAGAACTTCTCAGTCCCCATGAATGACAACTGGAATGTCTGGATGAAACATTCTGAGGCCAAATGTGTTTGGCTGCATAAAAACCTTTAATTAAGAGTTAAAGTCTTTAATCTGCCTATGACTTGGTTTTATTCCTAAATCCTACAATCTCAAAAGAAAAAAAATATGAGAATACAAAATGTCATCCAATACAAAGCCATGAAAATTTTGAGCCAAAATAATTGCGGTCTCTCTGGCAATTAAACTCTCCACTATTCAGATGGTTGCAAGAAAAAGTGTTTCTTCTCCCGCTCTGAACTGCGCAATTTTTCTCCACTCTTGCCAGCTTTGCTGACTCAGCATGGAATATAGTCCTTCTCCCTCCCCACAAACACCCCCACATGCTGCTGTCTTGTCCATCTCTATCTTTCGCTGTCCCCCCTCCCTCCTGGGTATCCCAGATGAACAGTCTAACTAAAATGGGACTTTGCTTCTTTTTTTGGCCAGTGAAAAATGGGGAAAAAAATGCACACACTTCTTTTTTAAAGATGCAAATTTCCCACAATTTGTCAGCTTCTGACAGGAAGGAAGAGTATTCTGCTGGCAATGCCAACTAGCTGACATGATTGAAAGGGGAAAAAAAAGTCCTCTGGAGTTGCTCAGTTGTAAATAATTTAAGATTTGAAAGTGCTCACCTTTGGACTCTCACAATGAAGCTGTTGGGAGCTTGTGCAGTGGGGAAAAACAAAGCTGCTGAGACGAGTGGGAGAGAATCAAACCTATTGGCCGGGACTTGATTCAGTGAGGGGAGCAGCTGTTGAGTATGTGGGGGGAAACCAGCTGTGGTAAGATTGAATTATGTACCCAAATTTAGACATATTCTTAATCTTAATCCACATTCCTCTGAGTGTGAACCCATTGTCAAGAGGATCTCTTGAAGATATTTTTTGTTAAGGTGTGGCCCAACTGAGTAATGAGGCTGGGTCTTAATCTGGATTTTTTTGTTTTTATATCGCCCTTCATTTTTGTCTCAGCACAAATCACGCCCTGTTTTATTGTTGTTATGGATGACGTGTTTACTCTGTTCACACACACGACTTTCGGTTCTGTCAGAGCAAACCTCAGGGCTGCTGTGATCGCTGACCATAAGTATTGAGTGAGTGGCTTTGCCTCACATCCTCTTAAAATACTTTGTTGTAGGCCACTTTGGTATTTGATGAAATGGCCTCATTTGAGGATACCCCCAATTCACTTTCAGAAACAGAAATCAAAACAAGAAATCCTACGAGGCAGCCCGCCCTGATCAAGATGATGGAGTGAGATGCTTCAGGGCTCCACCCCTGAATGCGTTGAACAACCAGCAAGAACTGGCAGAAACATTTAAGTTGCCTCATTTCTCTTACTTCATTAAAAAAATGTTACTGTGTTTTATGCACCTCTGAAAGTTGTCTTAAGAAAGATGGTAGAAATGAAATTAAAAACACTTGGGATGTAACTTTGAGTATTTGATTTCCCCACAGATTCCACTGAAAAGATTAAATGCTACTCTGTATGAAATTCCTGTTTCCCAATCTGAGCCAATCACTGGATTAATTTAGGGCATTTATTGAAAATGCAGATTTTTAGGCCTCTCCACTGAAGATTCAAATTCAGTAAGTTTGGGGTGGGCCTAATACTCTGTTTTTTCATTGTTTTTAAACTAATACTCCTCCTTTCCCTCCCCCATTCCCCCAATAACCTCTGATCTACTTCCTATCCCTGCAAATTGCTATTTCTCGCTATCTCTTCCATTTTTGTCCTTATGTGCCTTGCTTATTTCACTGAGCATGTTTTCAAGATTCTTCCACATTGCAGCATGTCTCATAACTTCATTCTTTATATGGCTGAATAATATCCCACTGTGAAAATGTATGATATTTTGTTTATCCATTCATTTGTTGATGGACACTTGGGGTGTTTCCATCTTTTGGTTATTGTGAATAATGCTGCTATAAAACAGGTGTATCTGTTTGAACCCTGTTTTCACTCTCTTTGGATATATACCTAGAAGTGGAATTTCCACGTCATTTGAGGAACCGCCATATTGCTTTCCACAGAGGCTATGGCTACATCATTTTATATTCCCACCAACAATGCACTAGAGTTCCAATTTCTTCACATGATCATCCACACTTGTTATTTTCTGTTTTTAAATAATAGTCATCCTTGTGGATGTGAAATGGTATCTCATTGTGGTTTTGATTTTCATTTCCCTAATGGCTAATGAGGTTGAGCATCTTTTCATGTATTTATTGTCCATTTGTATATATTTTTTTGGAGAAATGCCTATTCAAGTCCTTTGCCCAAGTTTTAATTGGGTTTTGTCTTTTTGTTGTTGCATTGTAAAAATTATTTATATATTCTGGATATTATACCCATATCCAATATAAGGTTTGAAACTATTTTCTCACATTCTGTAAGTCTTCTTTCCACTTTTTAAAAAAAACAAATCAATTTTATTGCTACATATTAATGAAGCATAAATCCATCCAAAGTGTACAATTACTGGTATTGAGTATAATAACATGGTTGTATGTTCATCATTTCAATCATTTTTAAAGCATTTTCATTATTCCAATAATAATAATAAACAAAAAACAAACAACTCATCACCTCTGAATCTGTCTATGCTTCCCCTGCTGTACATAGCTGCTATTGTGCTTCTGTCTCTAGTTTATTTGTATTTACATTTTGTAAAAAGTCTTATATATGCAATATCACCCATATTCGTATTTTATATGAGGCTTTGCTATCTTTTACAGTCCCATGTTACATTTTTAAGCTTTCCTTCTAGTAATATACATGATCTTAAACTTACCCTTTCAACCACTGTCATACCCATATAATAGCTCTGCCAGTTACAAGCACTCTGATGTGCTTTCACCATTTCTATTCATTTCCAAAGATTTACAAACAACCTTTTTAAAACAAATTCTGCATAGATTAACCCTCAGCTTTCCATTCTCTACCCTCATTCTATTTTCTGGTGACCTATATTCTAATTATAAATTTCCATGAGTTTACATAATATATTTAGTTCATAATAGCACAATCATACAGTATTTGTCCTTTTGTGTCTGGCTTGCTTCACTCAACATAACATCCTCCAGGTTCATCCATGTTGTCATATGCTTCACAACTTCATTTCTTCTTACCACTGCATAATATTCTATCTTGTGTATATATCACAATTTGTTTATCCATTCATCAGTTGATGGACACCTGGGTTATTTCCAACTTTTGGCATTCATGAATAATGCTACTATGAACATTAGGGTGCAGATGTCTGTTTGTGTCACTTCTCTCATTTCTTCTGGTTATATACCTTGTAATGGTATTGCCAGGTCCCATGGCAAGTCTATATTCAACTTCCTTAGGAACTGCCAAACAGTCCTCCACAGTGGCTGTATCATTCTACATTCCCACTAACAATGACTAAGCAGTTCTATCTCTTCACATTCTCTCCAACATTTACAGTTTTCCGACTTTTTAATAGTGGCCATTCTAATACATGTGAGATGATTATCTCATAGAAGTTTTGATTTGCGTTTCCCTAATCGCTAGTGATATGGAACATTTTTCATGTGTTTTTTCGCCATTTGTAATTCTTCTTTGGACAATTGTTTTTTCAAGTCTTTTGCCCATTTTTTAATTGGGTCATTTGTGTTTTTATCGTTGAGTTGTAGTATCTCTTTATATATCATGGCTATTAAACCCTTACCAGATATGTGATTTCCAAACATTTTCTCCCTTTGAGTCATCTGCCTTTTCACCCTTTTGACAAAGTCCTTTGAGGTGCAAAAGTGTTGAATTTTGAGGAGGTCGCATTCATCTATTTTTTGTTTTGTTGCTCGTGCTTTGGGTGTAAGGTTTAAGAAACTTCTGCCTACCACAAGATCTTGAAGATGTTTTCTTGCATTTTCTTCTAGCAGTTTTATGATTGTTGCTCCCATTCTGAGTTAATTTTTGTATAAGGTGTGAGATAGGGGTCCTCTTTCTTTCTTTTGGATATGGCTATCCAGTTCTCCCAGCACCATTTGTTGAATAGACTGTTTGGGCCCAGCTGGGAGGGCTTGACAGCCTTGTCAAAAATCACTTGACTGTGCATGTGAGGATCTATTTCTGAGTTCTTGATTCAGTTCCTTTGGTCAATCTGTCTGTCTTTATGCCGGTACCATGCTGGTTTTTTTGTTTGTTTTTTAACCCTGTAACTAAGTAATATGCTTTAAAGAGGTGAGAGTCCTCCAAATTTGTTCTTTTTAAAGATATTTTTGGCTATTCAGGGCTCCTTATACTTCTGTAGCCATTGGCCAATTTAATGTAATTATGAATTCCAAAAATATAATTGGATCATTCTTGTAAACTGATCTATTAATCTGGGCATGATTAAGTTATGAGTAGGGCATTGACTGGGCCACTCAGTAGGGCATTGAGCCCCACCCCTCAGTGGGTGGGGAATCAAATATAAAAGACAAGAACAGAGTTGCAGCAGTTTTTTGAGAAGCAGTTTTGATGTTGGAAAGAAGGCCCCAGGAGAAGAGAAGCAAGCCATTTGTCTGATCATCTACAGCTGACCTTGTGGAGGAAACAGGAGCTAAGCCCAGAGAGAAAGGCAGCCCCGGGAAGAGAGGAACCCAAGAAGCCTGAACCCTGGCGAACACCGGCAGCTGTCTCGCTCTAGCACGTGGCAATGGACTGTGGTGAGAGAAGAAACTTAACACTTTATGGCCTGGTATCTGTGGACTTCTACCCCAAATAAATACCCTTTATAAAGACCAACCCATTTTTGGTATTTCACATTAGCACCCCTTTGGCTGACTAATGCAACTTCCAAATAAATTTGATAATTGGCTATTTCCATTTCTGCAAAAAAGGCTGTTGGGATTTTTATTCGAATTGCATTGAATCTGTAAATCAGTTTGGGTAGAATTGACA
>JAQZBX010026045.1:0-29159 GCA_029593785.1 Cabassous unicinctus
CTTATGTGCATATAACTCAATGAAACTACTTTCAAAAAGAAAGTAAATTATGGTAATGCAGCTGAATTAGAAGGACAAAGTAGGAAAAACAAGACATGATTATCTCACTTGACACAGAAATGGAATGGGACAACATTTCTCACCCCTCCCAGTTAAAATCACTCAGAACATTAATAATAAAATAAACACTATTAATTTGATAAAGGGCATATATGAAGAGCCAACATTTAACATCGTACTCAACAGTGAAAGGCTGATAGCCTTTCCACACTAAAATCAGGAAAAGACATGGATACCCACTGCAACCACTGATTTTCCACATCGCACTGGAAGATCTAGGCAGGAAAATTAGACCAGAAAAAAAAAAGGCATCCAAATAGCAGAGGAAGAAATAAATTATTTGCTATTTGTAGATGACATGGTCCTACACATAGAGAACCTTCAAAAATTCACAACAAAGTTACCCGTGGTAATAATTTCAGCAAAGTGACAGAATATGAGATCAACATGCAAAAATCATTGGTGCACTAGTAATACATAATCCAAAGAGGAAATAAAGAAATGATGTTATTTATCATAGCAACTAAAAGAATCAATTATTTAGGAATAAATTTAACCAAGTATGTAAAAGACTTGTACGTGGAAAACAACAAATAATTGCTGAAAGAATTTAAGGAAGACCTAAATAAATGGAGGATATACTATGTTCATGGTTTGGAAAGCTAAATATTGTGAAGATGTAAATTCTACACAAAGTAATGTGGAGCCTAAATAAAATTCCAATAGAATTAATAGCAGAAATAGAAAATCCATTCATCAAACTTATATGGAAAGATAAGGGGACATGGGTAGCAAAAGCATCTTTTTCACAGATTTGCACTGTTATCAAACAAAATATTACTAGCAAAGGAACAAACATATAGACAAATGGAATCAAACTGAGAATATAGAAATAAATCCTTGCACCTTTCAACAACTGAACTTTGACCAAGATGCTATTTTGAATTAGAGGAGAAAGATTACTGTCTTTAAAAAAACCTGTTGTGAGGAGAAGTAGATAGCCATATGCAAAATCATAAACATTATGTCATACCTTAAACAAATATTAATTTATAATGAATCAAAGACTTAAATATCAAACTTGAAAATCCTGGAAAAAAAAAACAGGGAAACATGTCCAGAAACTTTTTTTGTGCAGTGGTTCTTAGCCTTTACACAGAACACAAGCAAGAAAACAAAAATAAATGGGGCAACATCAAAGTTAAAAATTTTTCTCCATGAAAGGACATTACCAAGAAAATATAAAGACAGAATGGGATAAAGTATTTAGAAACAATATATATAAGATTTTAATATCCAAAATATGTAGAGAACATCTGCAACTCAACAACATAAAGATTCATGACTCAATTGAAAACTGGGGAAAAGATTTGAGATGAAATTTCTCTAAATCAGATTTAAAAATTGGCAATAATCATATGAAAATATACTCAATATGAACAGTCATCAGGGAAGTGCAAATCAAAATCACAATTAGATACCACCAGTATCCACAAAAATGGTTACTATTAAAATTTGATGATGGCAGTATCCAATAGCTTCAAATTCTCTCAAAGATACAGGCACATCTCAATATAGACACACCAAAGACATGGTCTTCTCCATGATGGCATTATTAGTTTTTAGTTTAAAATATCTCAAATATACTAAAAAATCATGACAATGTGCAATTTATTTTAAGAAGAATGCATGAATTTGACAAAAGTAGTATTGAGTATAAAAAACACATATAAGTAAAATTCACTAGTATAAATGTAGAAAACAGCAAAATATACAAACAAAAACTGGATAAACTAGATAATTTCAGGCACATAAATTAAGCATAAGTTAAACTTCTTTTGGAATTCATTTTTAATAATTGTTTGATCCATTAATTTCCTGCTTGAGAACTCAAAGCAACTGCTGAAAATTCTGCCTGGGACAATATTAAATCTCTGTTCCATGGACTATATGTGATTGGGTTTATAAACAGGGGCACAATAGAATAGAACGTGAGTACATGTGTATATGGCTTTGTTCCATGCTTTGTTACAAGTTCCAAAGAACACATACTAAGCTCCTTTGAAAATATATAAATATATGACATAAACAAAAAGTCAGAATGTACTAAGGAAATGGAAGCACACATAGCCAGGACAAAAACTCAGAAAATTAAATATTTGAAGAGGATATCTGAAAATATCATATAAATATCATATAAATATCTGCAGGTCACACTCAATTCTGTGAAAGGAAACCTAAACATAGCCCCAGGATTATGGACAGACCTCTAATAAATAAATAATTATGGGCAAGTGATTAATAAAATAAAATATCTTTATTTTCATGGAAATATAGAATTCAAAAGAGGTACTGGTAAGAACGATACATACAAATGTATACTACCTGAAGTTTCCTGTACTTTTGAAAACATAATTTAATGGAGTTAATATGGCCTCAATTCTCAATTTTTGTCATTTTTGTGGGGTTTCTTTGTGACCCTTTAAACTCTTAAAAACATTAAAGACCCAATTGAATTAATATGGCATATATAAATGTATATACATATTAAATGTTCCATATTAGAAAGTTAAAGTGATACAAGTACAAATAATTATTTAATTTATTAAAGCTAATGAATTCTTCATATATTAATGCATTAATACATTCATGTATTTTGTGCAAAATGTAACCATTTCTAAAACCTGGCTTGCTAGAAAAGAATTGGAATTTCCTATTTGCTTCTTCGTTCATACTGTTAAGAAAATATGTCTACATGGAGGCATATTTTTAAAAATGGGAAGAAGTATTTGATTAGCACTTTTAATCATTAAAATTCTTTCATAATACTAATATTCTAAAGTAAATTCAACAAGTGGTGATTTATAAAGAATAGTTGCAGTTTATAATCTGAGACCATATTAAAGAACTTTCATATTATGTAAAATTTAAATCCATTGAATTAAAGGTATTGAATTTTTTCACAGCTGTGCATGATTTTGAACCATCGTATATTGCTCATCTAGAAACTATTGGTTTACAAAGAGATGGTGAACTTCCAAATATGAAACATTTATTATACAATAAAAAACCACATTTATTTATATAACTAACCATTCTATCACATAAGTCTTTAAGTATCGGGAGGCTTCAAAGTTCATGTGGGGGACACATTTTCTAAAATTTTAATTTTACTGAAACCCAAATTTTATCATTTGCAACTAATTTTTTAATTTTTTTTCTTTACCATAATTTTGATAGGTAGATTCTTTCAATAAACCCTTATTTCATTACTGATATTTGATTCTATTCTCTTTAATTCCTCAGAAATCCAAATAAATTTAATCAATTTGGTAGATCTTTTCAAAGAGAAGCAAACATTTTGCTTCTGTTAGCTTTTCCTTTGTATATTTTTCATAACATTGATTTCATCTCTATCCTTTACTATTTTCTTCCATCCACTTACTAGAGGATCACTTTGATTCCCTGGTTTCTTCAGTTAGAAATGGTGGCCATTGTCTTTTGATCTTTCTCCTTTTCTAGTATAAGCACTTACAATTTTAAACTTTTCTCTATACACTGTTTTTTCCCCCTATTCTACCATTTTTATGTATTGTATTTCCTCTATCATTGAATTCAAAATATTTTTTAAATCCTTATGATTTTTTGATTCAAAGACTGCTTAAATTTATTTTACATTACTTAAAACATCTATTCTATTGATTTCTAATTTAATTCCATGTTGATCAGAGAATATATTCTGAAAAATTAAGTCCTTTTAAATTCATGCAGACATGATTAATGGCTCAGTAGGTTGTCCACTTGATAAATTCTCTAAGGAAAACTAATTTCAAACACGATGATATTCTAGTACATAACTCCAGAGTATAAAAACTAACAAGTCTAGCAATACAAAGTGGTGGTAATGATCAGCTCAACCTAACTTCTAATACATTTCAGATACAATGTTTTATTATTTCATAAAGTATCTAGCAGTTTCTGATAAAACTAATTGTTTTCCTTAGTAAGGAGGACAATGTGAAGATTTATTAGGAAAATTGAAGGGAATATGATGGTGATATTCATTGTTTTCTTGCAGATGGAGTTATAGGGGTGGTTATGCTTCTCAAAACCATTGGATATATAAAATTAACTTTCATGCATTTAACTGCTGGTAAATTTTGCTTAAAACAGAAAAACACAAAATTAATTTCAGTTAATTATATGAATGCAGATGTGCTTAGGCATGAACAGAATTGATGTATGCAACTTATTTTAATGCAAGTAATTAAAATCAAATACATTTGGATGGATGAAAAGAAGGATGCATACATGAACAGATATATGATAAAGCAAGAAAGCAAAATGGTCATAGCACAATTTGAGATAAAGTGATGGGTATATAATTATTCACTCTATAATTATTTCATCTTTTATATATGTTGATATTTCTCTGAATGAAATTGTAAGATGTACAAATTGAAATAAATTAACACTTTTTAAGATATATGGCATGTCCACTGCAGATTTAAAAGCAACCTTTACTGATTTTAAATTAAATAAACACTGGATTTCCCATATTGTCCCTTTAAAGAATTATAAATAAGAATTCTACCCATAGCAAAATGATAAGATTAAATTAACTTTCTCTTCTAAATATGCAACATTTCATAACATTTTCCTTATTATTACCTTAAAGTCAAAAGTTTAAAATAAAATCCTTCCAATTAACCAGGATTTTAAAGAACAGAAAGCACATCACGTTATAGATGAATACAGTATATAATGACAAAAGTAATAAAAAATGCTCTAAAGTACATTTCTATGAAAAACAGTCATGTGCCCAATTTGTCATTTGTGAATATTCAAAGTTAATGTGCAATGCAATTAGACAATAAGTATATTAAGTATATTAGATTATTGATAAAATTTGTTATTTTCTAAAATGTTATATGAAAATAAAATATTTTATACAGTAGATTTATACCATAGTTTTTCATCATTCCTTTGTAACCTTCTTATTCAAAGTTTTCCATGCACTATTTTATAAAAATGTTTTAAATGTTGGAAAATATGCATTCAGTAAAGAAACACAAAAACAGGTATTAATAGGCATATTGTATTTGAAATACATATGAAATGACCTCACAACTTATATACATTACAATGATTTATATCACATGGCAACTGATCTGTATTTGTCATTTTAAAAATTTCATTGATTTAGAATACAAAACTTAATTTCATGTTCATTTTAAGACCCAGCAATCACAAATACAAAAAAACAGTAAAGCAATATTTTATACTTGAGATATATGTTTATTTAATCTATCATGTCTGTGTATCTATCTAGCTATCTAGCTATACACCTATCTCTATATATCTAGCATATCTAAGACTGTGCATGTGCAGGTGTGTGTGATTATAGGGTTATAGTAATGTATTTATTTTTTCTAGCTGAATTGAAAAATACTACTACTAAATAATATAAGTTTAAAAAGCAAAACAGTGGAAATATCCATAAGATGTGGAATTCAAAATCAAATATGTGTGAGACCCTGAAATGCATGGCAGAAATAGACAGAAACAAATAGAAACACACACATTGGTTGAAGAGATAAATTTTCTTAGGGCAGCATCTCATCCCTAGGTGAACATGAGATAATTACTCCAAATCCAAAGAGCATCAGCCATTACACCAAAGACAGTGAAAGGAAGAAAAAAATTTAAAAAGAATACTGAATTATTTTTTGTTTGTTTGTTTGTTTTTTGAGTGAATATTCATTAGCATTTCTCAGTAGACATTTTAGTACATTATGATGCTATCTCCATCTTTACCATCAGGTCAATTCTGCAAGTTCACTGGTTTCATATGACTTGACCTCAGACCTCATTTCCTTATAAATATCACAAGTTATAGGAAATACACAATCACAGCCTAATCCTATTAAATAAGAAAAAAACTATATAAGATAATTAGGTATATATATATACTCACATAAACAAAATCGTATCTACATATCTGAATACAAAAATGAACAAGAATATTTCAAAGAAATAAAGAGGTAATTATAAGTATACAAGTTCAATAAACTCAGAGGATTATGGATATGTATATATACATAAATATATATATGAAAAATGAATAGGGTGCAATGGAAAATGAATAATGAGATAATAAATAATTCAGACATATATGATGGTTGAAAAAAATAAAAAATAAGAGAGATAACTGGTGTCTTGGAAACTTACAGGATTAATGATATCAAAGGTAAGAAATGGACTTTATTTAGTAAGATTTTGATGGTATTCTTTCATAATTTGTAAAAACTGTCTCACAACAATGCAAGGTGTTGGCGGTGGGTTGATGTATGGTACCCCAGTATGATGTTATGCATTTGTTTTGTAAGTCATAACTTTTGCTATACACTTATTGTTTATGTATGTTCATGTATGAATGATATACTTCAATAGAAATTTTTAAAAATCTAAAAAAAATGGAAAAGTTACTATTTGGAAAATAGGGAAAAAAGAAATACATGGCAAAGGATACTGATTGAGGAATGGCAATATCTTGAAGGAATAATAAAACTGTGAAAGCGAACAAAAAATAGTACAAAATAAATATTGTTAAGGAGGAAGGGAATCTTCTATTTGAAAATGACAGGATATTAAAAAGTGTCCTACAAATTGAATCATACATTTCAGAGAGATCTTACCCAGGAAAATATGAATCTGATTAATGGACAAAAAAAGTCAGAATGGTCAATTATTAGCAACTTCAATGTCTGTTTTCACTTCTCTAGTATAATACATAAATGAAGCCACTATGAAAGTTCCACTTAAAAAACACAGAAGGAATTAGCATCAGAGTTGAACATAGGCATATAATGTAAACATTACAAATTAGAACTGGAAGATAGAGAGATGTGGGAGAAAAAGTATTCAAAAATTTGGAATTTGATAGAAGATATTTTAAATAAACTAGGCATTTAAATATAAAAATATAACTTCAAAGTTTCCACAAAATATTGGAATGATGTTAAAGAATGCAATATATAATGGTTGCATTTTATCATCACATTTATGTGCATTACTGGAAAATAAAGTATTAAAAAGGGCAAGCCATGATAAAGCTTAAAGGAGAAATATTATGGGATCATTTCCATGGAATGAGAACTTGTGTTATAATTAAATATTCATTCATGATGGAAAATTTAGCCAAGATTAGAACTGCTAATTTTCACTATGAGAAAATGTAGCAAGCAAAAAGAAATTCTCTTAAATCAAATATCACAGGATTTAAGATATACATTATGGAAACATCATTTGATAGGTCATCAAACAAACAAGACCACTCTAACAACTTTTATTAATCAACATAGAGAAGCATGAAAAATCAAATAAAATGTATAAGAGTTCTAAAGAAGCAAAAGAAGAGCATGTGGTAGCTTGGTGCCTTGCCAGTGGGCCCTACTTTGGAGTTTGTGCTCTTGAGAGTGACAGAATTGGACTCACTTATGATTTCCCTACACATGGCTCATCTGTCACTTCTCTTTGAACCTATACTTGGTGCTGAAGTTAGTAGATGTACATCCAAGAGACTGGAATTTTTGGGCTGTCCTTGTGCCAGCTGGGCCTTGAGCCTCAGCAGAGTTAGAATACTTACTCTCCAGTTCATTGGACTCACCAGGACAACAAACAAGGAGGTGAGGATTGATAACCACCATATCAAGGATACAAGAGAGCCTACAGCTGCAAGCAACAGAGTATCATCCATTGGCTGTATGGAATCAAAGCCCCCTCTCAATAAGAGATGGAGTGGATATCACCATCTGAGAATCCTCAGGATTGGAGAATGAAATATGGACTTGTGTGGACTTACTGGTATTCTACTTCAGACATATTGTGGTTCTAGCAATGGAAGAAATTACAACACTGATATGGAGGCAGTGGCCACTGAAGGCTCTGGGGGCAGGGAGAGGGGAAAACAAGTATAATATGGGGGCTTTTTCAGGACTTGGGAATTGTCCTTAATGACACTGCAATGACAGATATAAGCCATTTTATATCTTCCCATAACCTGCAGAATTGTGCGGGAGAGAGTGTAAACTACTATGTGAACTATAGTCCATGTTCAGGGTCAATGCCCCAGGATGCATTTATCAATTGAAATGAGTGTGCCACACTAATGAAGGATGTTGTTTATGTGGGAGGGTGTGGAAGGTGTGGGGAGTGGAGCATATGGGAATCCCTATATTTTTTGTGTAACATTTATGTAATCTAAGTATCTTTTTAAAAATATATTTTAAAAAGAAAATATAATTGTAAATATGGAAGATAAATTACATACATAAAATGAAAATACTATTGAATTAAGAAGGCAAATTTATGCAAAATACAATAAATATATCAATAAGGAAATATCAAACATGTATTAACTAGTGAGAAAAATAGAAAATGAAATATTAAAGAAAAACTGACAATAGCATCAAATTATATATATATATATATGCATGCATGTGTGTGTATGTGTATTTACATATAAAGGATGATTTTGAATCTGTATTTTGCTATGAGAAAAATAAATCAAATACTAAAAAGAGTTAACATAAATTATATATTTGTATGTGCATATTCAAGCATTAAGTTACCATCTAGGATATAAGAAAATATTTTAAGAAAATTTTTCTTCATATAGATATAAAGTAAAAATGTTGAAAAAATATGGCAATAAATGTCTTACTTCTGAGATAAAAAATATATTGGAGATTATTTTTTAAGTCCTAGGAAATACACACATGAGGAAAAAATTAATTGCAACTCTGATATCAGGTACCTCACAATGCCATATAAATTTTAAAAAAAAGCACTCTAAAAAAAAAGGCATAACCTCAGAATCATAAATTTCAATATCTGAAGATGTGATCTTCAAAATATTAGGAATATCTGAGAAGAATTGATAGAACACATTCTACTCTGGGGAGGTATCCTGAACATGGTCCCAGTCCAGGTAGTGGAACTGATGATCCCACCTGTCAGGGCAACAGCTACCTGTGAATACAGATGCAAAAGTGTAATAAAGAAAATGTTAAAAATATTTTAATGGAAAAATCCATGCATTAATTGTTCAGCAAAAATATGGAAATATTTTAAATGTTATTAAAATAGGTATTATCAAACAGAATAAAAGAGGTCAATAATGAGCATTTTATTTTAAATATATTTTTGTGGTCTCATCCATATATTAATTATAATATCAAACATGAAATAATCAGTAACTAAAGATAAAAAATTGAATTTTAGAAAGCAAAATCATCAAATTTATGTTTTGTGTATATATGTGTATGTTTTCACACACAGATATGTGGCATAGATATAACAAACCTTATGGAGAAAATTAAAAATTTAATCAAAAGAAAATCAAAGTATAATAATTTTGTAGATATATTCAGTAGCTTAAAGTAGAATGCAATTTTATAGACAAATGAGTGAGAAGAGGAGGAGGTGGAAGAGAAAGAGGAAAAGATACAGAAATACACACAATTGAAACATATTTGTGAATTTGACTGCTTTGCAATGAAGAACATTTTTCTCTAAAACCCACACAAAGGAAATGACATAGGTATATCATAAACCACTTAAAATTAACTTTTGAGGCCTAGAAAGAAATTCTGAAAAGGAGGAAACACACATATCTTATTTTAAACATAGCGTATATTCTTCACCATTGGTATTGACTGAAAATAAGCTGTATAACCTCATGATCCTGTCACAAAAATCTGTAGAATGACAAAAATATATATTTGTATCTATCAATAGCTAGCAAGGTTGTGGAGCCAAGGATTTGTGGATGTACTGCTTGTATATATGAATAAGTTGGTACAACTGTTTTAGAAAACCAATTTTTATTTTATTAGCCAGATAAGACTAGTTTAGTTTGCAGTAAGAATAAACTTTTAGTTGGTACTGAGAGTCACAATGATTATTTTCCCTTATGACACATCTATTTTGTGTTGGTGACTGCTTTGCTATGTATGATCCCCAACAGAAGAGCAGGCTACTGGAGAACCTTATGTATGGAATGTTCATGGTACTCATGGTGGATTTAAGTGAGCCTATACAGAGGTTCATGTGTTAGCTCTTAAAGCCACAAACAACTTCTGGTAACATTTTATTGATCAAAGGATGTTATTTGACTTCGTCTGCTATTAATGAATTGTGACTCTTTTTCCATATTAAAAAGATTACTGCAGAAAGGGCCACCTCAGAAGGGGCATGGGATATTTTGAATAATAGTGCAAATGAGGCTTTATTTATTAAATTGCAGATACACTTGCTAAGTCTCTGCATTTCCAGTCAGAATTAAAATTACCTGTCAGATGAAAGAAAAGGCTATGGAAAGAAAGCAATACATGGTACCTCTAGTATCTTGGAGTGTTTACATTGTATTTAGACTATTTTTATAATTAGTCATGGAATATCAATGTGATTTGGAAAATAATTGATTCCTCCTTTTGAATTAACAATAGAATACCAAAATACCCTATTAAATACTGATTAAATTTATCATGTTAAAGCATTATTCAACAAGCTGATCAAAAAGCTATTAATATTTATTCACTTCCTTGAGGTTATTTATTTTAGTTTCTTGGGTTGCTCAAGCATATAGAGTGAAATAGGTCACCTTAATATGAATTTATTAGTTTACATTTTTAAGTCTAAAAGAAATTCCAAAACATGGAGTCACCAAGGTGATGGTTTTCCTTGAAGACTGTGTTATTCAGGGATTGGCTACCAGGATTCCTTGGTCCTTTGCCCCATGGCAGCCTCTCCTGGTCTCTTCCACTGTTCTGGGTTTTGTTGATGTTTGGCTTCTGGCTGATCCATCTACAGCTTTTTCTCCCTGTCTGAATTCCACTCTGCTTGTGAAGGACACTCCAGGAATAAGATGAAGATCCATCCTGTTTCAGTTTGTGAACATTTTCACTAAAGTTACCTCATCAGAAAGTCCTCCTTACAATGGGTTCACAGCCACAGGAATGGATTAACTTTAAGAACATGTTTTTTTTTTTGGTGTACTCAGTTCTAAACCACCACATTACTTTCTAAAACTTAAATTATATTTGGTAATGTATACTGAAATACATATATTGAGTCTTATTTCACTAATATTCACTCTATGGAAAGTGCAAATTTCATGAAGTTAAAAAGAAATGTATCATATAAAACTATAATTTAAATCACCTCCACAGTTTATACCCAATTTCTAAGGCTATAGTTTGCAATGCTACAGAATAAAGAGCACAACTACAGATGTCCCTCAATTAGAAACAATAAAATATGATAGAGGAAGTGTTGGATAGTTTGATTAATATTTACTTTTTAGTTAATGATGCTTGGACAAATGGATTTTCATATAGGATAAAAATAAATTTAACTCCTACCTCTCACTATACACACATGATATAGATTAAAGGTCATTGTATGTAATTTAAAAATTATAATGGCTTTAGACACAAAAATGGATAATGTCTTCATGATATCAGGCTATCTGTCATGTATTTTTTGCATTCCTCATTCAAGAAACAAAATGCAAACCACAATAAAAAATATTGATACACTTATTATAGTATAGAGAATTTCTTTTCCTCAAAGGATATAGAGATACTCAAAGAATTAAATAACACATCACAAATAATATAGACAAGAATTTCAGAGAAAAGCTTTATAGACTAATATGAAACTACATGAAAACTTTCAAACGATGCAATTCATATACCTATGCATATTTATATTAAGCACAATAAAAACATTTGAAATATCTGGCAATATAAAGTATGGATGAGGAAATTGAGACAAGAGAAACCTCAAAACCTAATGATGAGATTCTTAACTGGTACAACCAGTTTAAATTATAGTTTGGTATTGTGTCCATTGGCTTAGCCTATGTTATATTTGAGTGAACCCACAATGTTCAGTGCAGAATTACTTATTCAGGATTCCTGTACATTTTGTGTTGGGCACAGCCCTTTACTGGGGAAACCAAGATCATGGAGAATGATTCCTCCAAATGTCAAAAAGAAAACAGATTATGGCAAAGCATAATGCATCTCTACAGTATTCTTTATTTTGTCACTTATATTGAATAAGCATAATACATAGTCAAGCTTTATATCAATAGGCTATTGGAGGACTATCATATTACAGGGAGGTGCACTCAAAGGTTAAGTATAATTAAATATACCTCAAACATATGCTATTAAAATTAAAGGTTTGCATAACCAACACACAATGGTCATGCATTATGACCAAGAGACATACTTTTGCTATTTTTGTCACTCAGACAAGGGGTCTTGAATTTATGCAACATTCAATGTCAGGAAGATGTTTACCTTAAGTAATAAGAAATACACTTAATGTTAATTGTTATATTTAATCCTTTAAAAATTGCCTCAATCCATAAATTCTCCTTTCCCTGAGCTACACTTTAGTTTAATTTCTCCTCAGTATAGATTAAGTTCATGTCCCCATTATTCTGGGACAAGGTCATGCCTTTTTGAATGCTCATTGTTTCAGAAGCAGCTCCTGGTTACCTTTGGGCAGTACTGAAGATTCCTGCCCAACCAAGGGAAAAAAGTGACTATACAACAGAGTGATCTCATGAGCTGGATTTTACCAATTCACTTATTCTCAAGGAGACTTTGTCCTGACTGCTCTGACAAATTTATGCTCTAAATTTATATTTAAAGGGGAGATGTTTCTTCTCTGGACATAAAGATCAAATAAACCTGAAGACACAAAAGTATCATGTTAACATGGGACAGATTTGGAAAATAAAGACATCGGGGCAAGTTTCAATGTTCTTAATGTAGCAGCAGTAGGACCTGAGTTCCTGTTTGCATCAAATATCTGATATCCAACCAAGTTCCATCAATCTGCCTATACAAAATTTAAAAAATATATTCATGTCATCTCTCCTTAAAATCTTCACTAAACATTTTGTCTAAGATAAAAACACTTATCTATTTCACTGATGAAGATGCCAAAAAATAATAGTTAAGAAATTAAAAGTTATGCCTAGGCATAAAGTAGACAATAAAAAGGTACTCATAAATTGATCTTTATATATTTTGGAAGAAAACATGAAAATTCAGTCTAATGAGCCTTAGATAAGAAAGAGGGTTTGAGGCTTTTGGGCATCTTAAAATTCATAAGTATGGGTCCATTAGCACAGGGAATGAGCATGTAAGCTGAGACCTGCTATGCTGATTTAGACTTGCTTAACCACACCATATTATCCAGCCAGCTGCCAGGCAAAGGTTTGAAGTATTTGAAGGTGACCTTGTATTGAAATGGAAACTGAGGGAACTGTTTGCCAAACCTGAAAAGCTTTTGTGGCTTAAAGACTGAGAGAAAGAGCACATGACACTGAGGGTACCAAAGCAAACAGGGGTAGCTTTACTTCAAAATTTCATTAATAAAAATCTCAATGGCCTTTTAGATCCAAGATATGGAGGTACTTAGTAGCTTTCAGTTGGCTTATTCACAATTTTAAAAGATCTTCTCAAGACTACAAAGCATAGGAAGATTCCAGATTTTTGTAAGAGAAAAGATAAGCTTTTAAAAGACTTTGAATACATTAGGAAAATAAAGGCGACAACGGGACATCTAAAAACTTCTAGTGAATATACTCAAAGTGATAAAGGATGATTTTGCACCTCTATTTTGCTAACAGAAAATAAATTACTGACTTAAGAAGTCTTTAGTGGTTAGGAAAATTATACTTTTGTATATATTAAAATAGTAAAAAGTAACATTTTGGAAAGCTTAAAAAGATTTGAAGATCATTTCTCTTTACACATTATTAAAATACAAATATTTTTTAAAATATGCAAGCAATGGATGATTACACAAGTATTGAGATAAAATAAATTTATCAATTTAAAAATTACAAGAAAAAAACTAGAAATAATTACTCAAGTTAGAAAAACGTAAGTTTCTTGACTGACATAGCCTACTTCATAAAGGCAATATTAATTAAAAACTCAGAATTATCAATATGAGCTTCATCTGCTCTCAATCTGAAGCATTCAGCATGAACATCATCCCAAATTCCTCAAGACTGAGGAATGAACAAATATAAAGTGGTGTGTAACCACGGACCAAAGTAGAGGTATTGTCACTGCAGTTATTATCATGTGGTAACAGAAGAAATTGTAACATTGATATACTGATAGGGTTTACCAGAGGTATTAAGGGGAGGGAAGGGGAGGGGAGGGATGAATAGGTGGAACACAGGACATTTTTAGGACCTTGGGATTGTTCTGTATGCTACTGCAATGACAGATACATAACACTATACACTTGTCAAAGACTATAAAACTGTACAGCGCATAGTCAAATCACGATGTAAATTTTAGTACGTGGCTAGTTGCAATGTTTCAATATTGGTACATCAATTGTAATAAATGTACCACACTAATGTATGATGTTAATAATGGGGAAAGTATGTGTGTCTGAGGGGGATAGTTATATGGGAATCACTTATACATATTTCATTTTTAAAAACATTGAAATATAACATTCATACCTTATACATAAAAAATAAGTGTAAAGTAAAAATTGTTAAGCCACAAAATGGACATGTATATCATCACACAAGGCTCCCATACATCACCGCACCACCGTCATATTGCATTTTTGTGAAACATTGGCTATAAACTATGAAACATCATTGCCAAAGTATTACTACTAACTATAACCATTATCTTACATATGGTGTATTTTCCCCTAACCCACCTGTCACTAACACCCTGTATTAGTATTATATATTTGTGATAGTTCATGAGAGAACATTTTCATATATATTCTGTTAACAGTCCTTCTTCCACCAAAGGTTTCATTGTTTTACACAGTCTCATGCTTTGTACAAGCCATTCAAAGTGTACACTCAGTGGCTTTCATTTTCACCACAGAGTTGTGCTGCCCTCACCCCAGTCTGTTTTAGAATGTTTTCATTACTACAAAAGGAAAAATCCCATTCCCCTTTAATTGCCCCATTATTGTCCCTTAGAACTGATATATCTTCTTTGCCATTGCTGTAAAAATATTACAATATTACTGTTAACTATTGCCCATAATTTACATTAATTGTAATTTTCCTGTGTATCACAATATTCTCAACACTTTGTAAAAGAACATTCTTATATTTATACTATTAACCACAATCTTCATCTGCCACTGAAATCATTGTTATACAGTCCTTAGATTATTCTTTAGCTTCATTTTAATTGACACAGACTACCCCTTTCATCCACAATCACATTTATAAATCAGCTGTGTTAATTATACTCACATAATATGCTACCATAAACTCTATTCATTTTCACACTTTTACAATAAAACATAAAAAATTCTATATACATTAAACATCAGCTCTCATTCTCAAACCACATTCTATCTCCTAGTAACATTACTCTAGAGTTTACCTCTGTGAATTTAATCTTCATATTTATTTCATATTATTGAGACCATTCAATATTTGTCCTTTTGTGTCTGGTTTATTTCATTCAACATAATGTATTCAAGGTTTAGCCACATTGTCATGTTCATCCTGATTTCATTTCTTCTTACAGCTGAATAGTATTCTATTATACAAGATATATAAAGAGATCATACAACTCAAAGATAAAAAGGCAAGGAACCCAATTTAAAAAATGGGCAAATGACTTGAATATGTGTTTTTCCAAAGAGGAAATACAAATGGTCAAATAACACATGAAACAATGTTCAACATCACTAGCTATTAGGGAAATGCAGATCAAAACTGCAATGAGATACCATTTCACACCTTAAAGTATGGCCATTGTTTTTAAAAAACAGAAAACTACAGGTTCTGGAGAGTATATTGGTAAATGGGAACACTCACTGTTGGTGGGAATGTAGAAAGGTACAGTCTCTAAGGAAGACAGTTTGACAGTACCACAAGAAGCTTAATGTAGAACTGCTATATCATCCAGCAACTCCATTAATAGGAATATATTCAGAAAAGCTGAAAGCAAGGACCCAAACTGACACTTGCACAGTGATGTTCACAGCAGCATTATTCACAATTGCTAAAATATGGAAGCAATAAAAGTGTCCATTAACTGATAAATGGATTTTTAAAAATGTGTTATATCTCCTATATTTTTGAGGTACCATCTATAATCTAAACTTTCCTAAAAATAAAGTTTATCATTGCAAAAAATAAATGCTGTGCTTCAGATAACTATAAAATAAAATATAAAATTGTACAGAAGAAAGTCAAAATGAAAGAGAAAGAAAACTATTGGGATTTTATCATGGCCTGGGGAATAAAATCCATGGATTTACATAATCAAATATGCATGACAAAGCTGGGAAAGTATTTCTACATATAAATATAAATTTATATATAACCAAATAATTAGTAGATAATCCCACAACAAAATATCCAGGAGTTTACCCCTGGCCTTTTTAAGACTTTTACTTCAATAAACAATTGGACACTGATAGCTTTTCTAAGAAACAGTTGTGCAGATGTCTCAGGTAGTAGTAAATTATTTTTAAAAAAATATGATGGTGTTATCAATCATTGAAATATTAAAA
The DNA here is from genome assembly GCA_029593785.1 of Cabassous unicinctus. Classification (NCBI taxonomy): domain Eukaryota; kingdom Metazoa; phylum Chordata; class Mammalia; order Cingulata; family Chlamyphoridae; genus Cabassous; species Cabassous unicinctus. The sequence goes on from JAQZBX010026045.1 coordinate 16,672, forward strand.
ATATAAGAAGATATTTCAGGCATTGAGGAAAATGAATATATTTAAGACTTACTAGGATTGTTACTTTTTAACTTTTAATTTCAAAATACTTTCAAACTTGCAAGTTAACAAAAATAAAACAAATTCTATAGACAGAATTCCAAAAACATCCACATTTCTCTGATATGCATGTTCACCAGTTTTAATATTTTTTGCATTTTCTGTATCAATCTATGTATCCATTAATCTATCATCCCCCTATCTATCTATCCATTTATCTGTCTATCCATTTACCATCCATTTTCTGAACACTTGCATGTGGGTTGTATACATCATGATCCTTAAACACTTAACACTTCCATTCATATTTCCTAAGAAAAATGATATTAACCTACGTAACCACATTAAATGCAGTTTTCAATTTCAAGAAATTTAAAATTGATATAAACTTATAAGTTATAGTACAATTTTTCATATGTCCCCCAAATGTCCTATTTTTGCCCACTATTCTATCTTATTAGGTTTTATCAAGGATTGTATATAGAAGTCATCATTTTCTCTTTTAGTTATTCATTAAATTTTTAAAGTTGTGGGAACCTGTATACAATGTAAAATTTCCCACATCAACCACTACCAAGCACACTATCCTGAGATCTCTCATGTTTTCAGAGTTTTGGTACCCTCACCACCTTCTATTATCCAAACTTTCCTATATCTGAAACAGAAACTCCACATCCACAATTAACTCCATGTAAATCTACACCCTTAAACAAACTTTGCTACCTAAATTCAAATTTCTTACTCTGTGACTTGCATATTCTCCAGTGTTTCATTTGTAGACACCATGGGGCTTAAATTAAGATCCTAAGTCTACAACAACTTTATTTCCATAGATACCAACTAAATATCAAATGTATACACAAGCTAAGCTTCTTTAGCTCTCTGACCCCTGTATGAAGTTATTGTCAAAAATACATGTTTCTGCATTATGAGTCTATATCAACTGTGTTATTATTAAATGTATGCATTTGCCATTTTAGAACATGTGGGAAGAAAAAGTGGACTTACAAACCAAAATCCAATAGTACTAGCATTTAGGTTTACTTATGTCATTGACCTTCCTGGAGATCCTTATTGCTTCATGTGGCTTTGATCTATTTTCTAATGTCCTTTCATTTCAGTCTGAAGGACTCACTTTAGCACTGGTTATAGGGCAGGCCTAGTGGTGATGAAGTACCCATAGCCTGTGTTTATTTTGGAATGCCTTAAAATCTCCCTCAATTTTGAAAGAATGCCTTGCTAGATATGGTATTCTTAGTGGGAAATTTATTTTCTTTCAGAAATTTTCATATTTTGTCACACTGCATTCTTGCCTTTATGGTTTCACTTGAGAAATTTGCACCTTATCTTATGTAGATTCCTTGAATGTGAAGCATTGCTTCTCTATAATTTTGCTTCCAGAATTTTCTCTTTATCTTTAGCATTCAAATGTTTGATTGTAGTTTGCTATGATGTGGGTCTATTTGTATTTTTCCTGTTCAGAGCTTGTTGAATATCTTGCATGTGTATATTAATGACTTTCATTAGGAAGTTTTCAGCCATTGTTTCTTTGAATATTCTCTATGCGCTTTCTCTTTCTTCTTCTGGGACTCCCACAGTGTGTATATTGCTGTGTTTGATGATGACCCACAGATTCCACAGTCTCTGTTCAGTGTTTTCCATTCTTTATTCTTTCTGTTCCTTAGAGAGAATGATTTCAATTGTCTCTGAGTCTCTTATTTTTTCTGACAGCTGCAATCTGCTGGTGAACTCCTCTAAGGAATTTTTAACTTCTGTTACAATGAATGTCATCTCTATTTGGTTCTTGTTCTTAATTTCCATCTCCCTAGTGATAATCTCTTCAGTGTCATCTATCATTTTCCTGAATCCCTTTATTTCTTACCTCAGGTTTCTCTTGAGCTATTTGGGCATATTCAGCACCATTTTTAAGTCTTTGGTATTTTCCAAATCTGGAATTCACCATTGATGGTTGCTGATGATTTAATCTTTTGCTTTTCTTGGACCATCACTTCCTGTTTCTTTCTAGGTATTGTAACCTTTTGTTGAAACCTGAACATTTTGATATTTTAGTGTGTTATCACTGGAATTTATACTCTGAGACATCTGTTCCTACAGTTAGTGTTATGACAGGATTTTCTTTGAATGTCAGGAATTATAAAAAACTCAAATAAAATGAAAAAATAAAACACCTCTCTTAGTATTTGCAGTTTATTCAGTGCAAATTACTCCCAGAGCTTCATCCCCTCTCCTGAAATGGACTTAAAGATTAGCTTGAGGTCAAAGAATAGTAGCTCTCTTGTTCCTTTCTAAGTATGCATCTTGCCTTGGACATGGGCTTGTGTACCTAGGAATTAACCATTTACAGAGCTATAATTGTTCCCTTTTCCATGTGAAAGTATTTCCTCACAGTCCCATGCCAAGACCTGTACTGATGTCCTATAGCCAACAACGCTTGCCCCAGGTAGTACAATTTTACTGCTCTTCCACTGTTTTCTGGAGGCAGCCAGCTCTCTGAATTGTCTCCAAATGCAGGAAAAGTTCTGAAATGGAGATTATCTTTGTTCATCACCAGACAGATTGATCCAGGCATACATGCTCCCAATGTATGTCCAAAGCTCACTTAGGTCCCTACAGAATCAGTACCATGAATCCATCATAGGAGCTCAGGCCAGCTATGCTCTTAGCCAGTGAGAGATGGATGGGGTTTAGCCAAAGTGCCATGAGATTCTATCAAGTTTTAGTTGCTTTTTATTTGTTTTGGCACTCATCCCATTCCTGCAATGCTTTAACTTTTATCTGATGCTCTAAAAATTTATTTTGGCTAGTACTTGATAGTTGTTCAAAGTTTCTGTGGCGGATAGAGACTTGAAGTGTCTCATTCCACCTTCTTGATCAGGACCAGGATTAATATTTTTTTTGACAACACATTTTATATTTTTTTCATTAATTGCTTCTATAATGAATAATAGATTCTGAGCCATAGTGAGCCTGCATTTTACCAGTTGCAGGAAGAAGGCTGAATTTAAGTGAGCACTAGTTACTTAAGGCTGAAATTTGCCTAGATAAGGATTCTAAGTAAAGAGCAGCTTTCACAGATTCAATTTTGAGAACTAAAAATGGATAAGTACTTTACCATCAAAATGCTCACTCATTATCTGAGAATAAGAAAAAATAAATAAAACATTTTCTATATTGAGAGATTATATTTTTATCTTCTTTGGTGGGATAAAGTGTATTGTATATCAGATATTCTGCAAGCAAAATATATTTTCACTTAATGATACATCTCATTCCACTCTCTACCTACTTGGTCTTCATCATGAAGAATTATTGAATGCATCAAGCTAGGTATGCACATTTTCAGCTAGATCACAGGGAGAGAAAAAAATTTCCAAAAAATATTCTGGGTGGAGGGCTAGGTTTTTATAATCCACTTTTCAAGGAGGGAAGCAACTCTAACATTTTGTGCTAGATCATTAATCTTTTCTTAATTCTACAGCTGTGTCTCAATTTTAATCTCCCTTTTAACTTGGTGTATCCATTGTAGAAAGCTGAATGCAAAGGGAGAAATTTGAATTTGTATAATTCAAACCACTCAATATTCTTTTCCAGTGTGGCTATATCCTGTAATTTTAATTTCTGTCTTATGCCCAGACACTTATGGGTCCTACCTATAGTTTTTTCCACATGATACCACTCTGAGGCAGGATAGATTAGGGGCCTGAGGGGGAAGGGAGCAGAAAGCCTAATAAGCCTGGTAAGAGAAACTGAGGTATTGGCCTATGTATTAGTCAGCCAAAGGGGTGCTAATGCAAAATACCAGAAATGGGTTGGTCTTTATAAAGGGTATTTATGTGGGGTAGAAGTCGACAGGATTTAGGCTTCCTGGGTTCCTCTCTTCCCAGGGCTGCATTTCTCTCTGGGCTTAGCTCCTCTGTTTCCTCCACAAGGTCAGCTGTAGACTATCAGGTGAACGGCTCACTTCTCTTCTCCTGGGGCCTTCTCTCCAATATCAAAACTCCAACATCAAAACTGCTTCTCAAAAACTGCTCCCTCTGTCCTTTGCCTTGCCTTTTATATTCAATTTCCCTACCCAACAAGGGTTGGGGCTCAAAACCCTACTGATGTGGCCCAATCAACACCCTAATCATAACTTAATCATGCCCAGATTAACAGATCAATTTACAAGCATGATCCAATTATATTTTTGGAATTCATAATTACATCAAATTGCCAAATGACTGCAACCTGTTTACTAGCATTAGCCTGCTGAACCACACAGGCAAGTTAAAAAAAGACAGCTTACAAGCACATACCATGCAGCTTGCAGCATACATACCCAAATGCTGTGTTATCAGAAGGCAGCCAGCAAAGAGGGAAGGGTTGAGAGGGTCATCACCACCACCCACCCACCTAGCTTTCAGGTTTTCTCATGCCTTGTGAACAGTGACCAGAAGCTAATCACTGCCTGTCAGCATGCCTTGCAGAGGTCTTGAACAGCAGACAGAAGCCAATCACCACCAGTCAGCAACCCCTGCACCCCTAGGTATCCCACACCCCTGGGTCCCCACACCCCTAGGCCCTTGCTGATTAGCACAGACCCAGACCGTGGAGTCCTGTATTCCCATGAAACAGGGGACCTCAGGGCAGAACTTCACATTTTCTGCCTTGAAAATGCCTGCCTTAATCTCTCTGAAGTTATACTACTGTTTTGTTTCCTTACCCCCAATAAATTCTTTGCTTGTTTAATTGATTTCTGTCTTATCCTTCTATTCTTTCTCATAATGAAGTCAAGAACCTAGACAGCTGCCAATAAGAATTCTTTGCCATAGCTCAAAATTATCCTAAATGTTGTTAAAAACATATTACAATTTGGAAAATATATTCCAGAAGTACATGTAAATTATACAAATGAGTAATTTGAAAAAATTATAAGCAGATATATAATGTACTACCATATATGTAAGACAAAAATATATTCAGAGTACAATACTCTGGATAGTTGACATAGATAGATTCAAATTTAGAACATATATCAAATATAAATTAAATTTCATTTTAAAATTTTAGAATATTTTAATACAGAAAAACCCTGCTTGGGAACTCAAAACGTCTGTGAAACAGTCTGCATACAGCAGTGTTAATCTCTCTGTTGTGCAGACTGTAGATGATGGGGTTTATAAATGGGGTCACCATGAGGTAGAAAATGACTGTGAGAAGATTTTTAAAAGAAGCTTTATTTGAAATGGGACCTAAGATAGTAGTCACCCCAGAAATTACAAACAAAATGAAAACCACCATCTGTAGGGTACAAGTGGAAAAATAGGGCCTTGCTACCAGCTTCCAGAGAATGCATCCTAAGAAGCATTGAAAATATATCAATATAGGACTTAAACAAAATGACAGAACACAGTAAGACTATACAAGCAGTTAGAGTTAAGACCATAGACTCAGAAAATTGAACCTCTAGAGATGAGATCCTCAAAATTTGAGGTATATCACAGAAATATTGATGGATCACATTGGACTTTGTGAAGGGAACATGTCACCTGTGTGGATAGCAGAATGGATGAACCCACTTGCCCATGAGCCACCAGCTGCCTGTGTGCACGGACATGGGGTGATGGTGAGCCCATAGTGCACAGGGTGGCTAATGGCAACATAGTGATCATAGGACTTCACCACAAGGATAGCCCACTCTGTGGATGCAAAAAAGATAAACAGGAAAATCTGGGTAGCACATGCTGTGAGGGAAATCAATGTACTTCCTGTCAAAGAATTTATAATCATTTTTGGCACAGTAACTGAAATACAGCAAAGGTTTATGAGGGATAAGTTGCCTATAAAGAAGTACATTGGAGAATGCAGATGGGGGTCAGTCACAATTACAGTAACAGTGAGAAGATTCCCAGTCAGGGAATCTGACTGGGAATCAGTCCAGGTCATCAGACCTTAAAGCACTTGGAGTTCTCAGGAACATGAAATATCCATAGGGAGGAATTCTGTGAAAATAGTGAGGTTGTCCATGTTTTCTAATGTGTTTCTGTCTCCCTGTAGTTAAAATATGAAATGATAAGAACATCCTGAAAACTCAGTGCAAATAAATCCTGTTACAAATAAAATGGCACCTTTTGTTTCACTACATGGTTTTCATGAAGAATTCAGCTTAGAGGAAACTGACAAAAGGCAGTTTTTTGAAACCAAGGAATTCATATATTTCCCTTTTTCCTTTCTTTCCAATTTCTGCTCTTACTTGTTAATTTCTACATGTTTAAGATCAGATAATCAAAGAGCATAGAATGACCTAAAATGAGGCTCATAAACCTCTCAGTTATTGAGTCATATTTACACTATTTTGGTAAAAATATGTTTTCAAACTGAGCCTGGACACATCCAGTGATTATTTCTTTTTTTTTCAATTTTTATGTGATTTTATTTTATTTTTATTTTTATTTTTTATTTTTTAAGAGGAAAGAAGAAAAAAAAATTTATTTTATTAACATGGGTCTCCTTAGACATGCTCTGTAAGAGAAACTCTGCATCTGCCCATTTTTTGAACACTGTACAGCTATCATGTACCAGGTGATTAAGATGTTTGCTTATCTCCCAGTTTTATGGTGGCTGAATACAATTCAGTTTCTATAAACAGTTAATGAATGCCTCATGCTCCTTCTAGAATGGTTTTAATGGAGGTGACCAGATGGATTAGGTGTCACCATTCTTTCATTTCAATTGTTCTATAAGACATGAGTGTGAGCACTTGCTTTCCTCTTTGCAAAATCTTTCATAAAGACTTGAAACTACTAGAATCTAATAGAGTCCAGTTTTCTGGTGCAGCATGTACCAGTGTTCCCTCACTGTCTCTCTCATTTACCTCTCACTTGCACACAGTATCTTAGAAAAGACTCTCACCTAATGTGACTCCTCTTCAAAGCATCCTAACTTCTGTCAGTAATGACTTACAATACTTGATTAAGACCTAAATTTTTGTTCAGACATCTTGTCTGCATGCTTTCCTAGATTTTACTAAAATCTCATCATTGAAAATAACTATTGTAGAGAAACTCTTGTGGCTCAAGCTGTTCAGTGCCTACCTATTACATGAGAAGTTCCAGGTTTGGTTCCCAGTGCCTCCTAAAGAATATGAGCAAAACAGTGAGTTGATGTGATGGGCTGGCACAGTGACCTGACACAACAAGATCATACAATGAAATGACACAATGAATACACAATGAGAGACACAACAATCAGGGAGCAGTTGTGGCTCAAGTGATTAGGCACCTCCATCCTACATGGGAGGTACTGAGTTTGGGTCCATGTGCGTCCTAAAAAAAAAAAGTTGAGCAGCTGTAGAGAGCAGACAACAAGTGCAAACAAAGAGGGAGAGAAATTTAAAAAACTTAAAAAAATTTTTGTAGCCATAAATATTTTACTTGTGCTTGTCTTGAAACATAAAGCATAAAGGAAACTTATTTCAGTGTTAATTACCCTTGCAGTTCTAAAAATAATTATTAATACCTTGAGGGGTCTCACTTCAGAACTATTTAATTTTATATGTGGAAAATATAGAATAGAGGGTAGTAAGTATAAAAATATTGGAAATTTAATTTTTATTAATACTATATATATATATAACCCACTCGTAATTACAAAGTTGTATAAATTTGTTTGTATTTTATGTAGATACTAATAATGTTGCTTGACTTTCATTGATAATATTCATATGACTATTTCACATTTTTGCAATATATATTGGCAAATTGTTTCTCTATAGTAACCCTTTCAATTATAACTATTTCTTCTATCATCACCAACTGTTTGAAGAAGAGAATGTCTTTTAGCAGAGATTTTAATAAATATTAAAAACAGTATGTAGTGAATGCATTGATACTATTTCATTGAGTGTAAGTTATACATAACAAATTTCCAGATGATTTTTAATTTCCTTTATCAAATTCACACATTGTTATTTACCCTTAGGAGTCTCCTTTCTATCCTCCATCACTTTAAATTGCATTTTTCTCCTTGGTTTGTAAAAATTCTCAAGTTTCCCTATTTATCATACATTTTCTACTTCAGAGTGTATCATAGTGGATAAATGCATAGCCTTGGGAGGAAGAGGCAGAAGGATTTCAGGGATTTATCCCTGGTCCTTATTACATCAGGGATATTTTGAAATTATTTACTTCACAATTTTAAATGTAGGAAAAAAAAGAATGGGATACCTATCCATCAATTGTTAAACACATTAAGTACAATATATAATAAAATCTACATAAAGCATATCTAGTTCCTAATATACTACAAATAAGTATAAGAAGTTGTTCATAAAGAACGCCCCCTCCCCAGGATAGCTCAACCTATCCATTGCTATATGTAGGACTATTTTTGCTTATGAGGATTGGTTTCCAGGAAATGCTATGTTAACTCACTGTTGCCTCTCAATTCCTTAGCTATCCTTTAGAATATATTTCAATTAATATTTAAGGCATAGCGATTGTGCTAGTTTAATATCTTGGTAATTTCTGTATCAGTATATGTTCACTATTTGGAATACAGTTTATATATCCATATATATCATTTGGTATTATTTTTTAAACTAATCACCTATGATGAAATCAGAATCAGAAATTTTCAAATTCTATCAGTTTATTATAAGGAGTAAAAATTATTAAATATGCTAATGTCTTAAAACATATCATGCTATGTCAGTGAATTTTTCATTACACATTTAAAAGAAACACATGAATTAGAGCATACAAATATACCTGAGAAATGAGAAACATGTTTCTCTTCTATAATTTGAATGTCACTTTTGCAATTATAAAGACTATGAAATTTGAGATTCTTCCTTATTCTCTGAATAAATTCAGTGAGGACTTCTTTGGGAAACTGGTATTTATCTGTAATCATAGAACAATTGTGTTTCTGGATAATTTATAAACTGAGATATTCTTTAAGCATGTGGGTCATAAATCTAAGGAACCCTGGGGAATTAGTGATTTCACCCTGTAGAGAGTCCAATTTTCCTTCAACTCCTGATTGGTAAGGATCCTTTGGATATACTCTTGAGGTCAGATGAAGGTGTAATAGTGTTAAATACCAATAAATTTGGCAAAGAAATTTTTTTGCTAATAAAAAAGAAGTATTAATAATGGTTCCTAATCAATGGTGATTCAATATCTTTTCAATGTCATGTCAGATCATAAATATAATTATTTACATTTCAATATATCAATAAATCATGCAACTCCAATAAAACTGAATTTTATGCATTTGGATTAAGATTATAAGGGAAAGGAAAATCATTTTCTATTTAAAATCACCAACACTACCAAAAACAACATTCCCTGATATTGCAAGAGGAATTCAAAGTGGATCAAAGTAATAGAAAACTGGACAGATTTGCTATCAGGAGAGGAATATGAAGTAACATGATGTCCAGGCCTCTAATAAGGCCATACGATTATTTTCATGGAAATAAAACACTCAAAAGATGGTAGGCAAAATATGTGCAAAGGTATATTATCCGAGATTCTCTGAAACACTGCAGAACACAATTTAATAGAATTTACATAAATCATCTTTTCTTGTGTTTTTTGATTCCTGGGTCCCTTTACATTCCAAATAACTATTGAAAATACTTAATAACACATAATTTTGTGCCTTATCTCCAAGGAAGAGTAGAATTAAGAATTAAAATTGTACATGTTTAAATACTTATATAATTATTTAAAATAATAACCTTTAAATTTTAATGTAAGATCTTAATTTTTCACAATAATTCAATCTGCTGTCCAGTGTCCTTTACTAACATATTTTAAAAATTTATTTCCCAAAACCATAATAAAATAATGAGAAGAGAGAAATTATTTAATCATTTTGAAAATCTCTTATATCCTGGCTTACCAGGAGATATCTGAATTCTCCTGTCTGTATTTTCATTCATTCCAAAGCAATATGTTAGTTTCCTTGAAGAGTATGAAGAAAATATGAACTTATGCGATATATGGTTAGTAAGAAGGAGAAATATTTGATTAGTACTTTAAGGTAATCATATATATTCTTCTTTAACAATAATATTCTGTACCAAATATCCACAAGTGGTGATTTCCTAAAGAGTAGTTCCAATCTGGAAGCTGAAAACATATTAATAAACTTTTCATATTCTACTATATTTAAATCCATTATGTATTTATTAACTTCAGTGGGTTTTACACATACATGATTTTTTTACCATCAAGCAGTGCTCATCTAAAAATTATTTGATCTTAAAAATATGACCTATTTCATTTTACAAAATCAAAATAAACCATATTTATTAAAATTAGAAATACTCACAGACAGGTCTTTAAGCATTGGGATCCTCTCAAGCTCATGTTTAGGACACAAGCTTTTCTAAAAGTAAATTTCATTTGAAACAAATTTTATTGCCAGTGACTAATTTTGTTATTTTGTTTAACTAGACCATTTTTTGGTTTACACAAAAATTATGCACAAAGTAGTGATTTGCCATATAACCCACACAAATTTTTCCCTCTTATGGACATTTTACATTTGTGTATTGTTCAAGGCTTCTATTTCTTTATTTTGGTTAGAACCTCCATCCATTATAGAAAGTAGTGTACTAATGTTTCCTACTATTACTTAGAACCATCTATTTACCCCTTCTAATCTGACAATATTTGCCTCATATATTTTAGGACAGTTAGGTGCATATGTATTTATAATTAACTCTTCTTATGAAATGACCAATTTATCAGCATTCAGTGCTCTAATCTATCCTCTGTTATATATATTTTTAAATTAGAGCAGTTATAACTTGCATTAAAATTGCACAAAAAGAACAGAGTTCCCATAAACCCCCCCAACACAGAGGCAGTTTTAATATTATCAAATATTTGCATTAGTTTTGATTAGTTCTGAATCATTATACATTTGGAAAAAAATTATAATAATTATAATGTTAACTAATGTCCATATACAGAAACGTTGTTCCAATACTCCTGTCACACATTATTTTTCACCTTTTTTTTTTTTTAAAGATACTTTGATTACATAAATGTTGCAGAGAATATATGGGAGAGTCCCATATGCCTCGCTCCCCATACCTCCCACACCTTCCCACATTAGCAACATCTTTCCTCAGGGTGGTGCATTCATTGCAAATGATAAACACATTTTGGAGCATTGCCACTAAGCATGGATTATAGTTTACATTGTAGTTTACATTTTCTCCCATTCGACTCTGTAGGTTATGGCTGGATATATAATGGCCTGTATCTATCATTGTAATGTCATTCAGATGATTCCCAAGTCCCAAAAATGCCCCCCTTTACACCTGTTTTTCCCTCTCCCTAACCCCTGAACATCCATGGGTCATTGCCTCCACAACAATGGTATTTCTCCCATTGCTAGAATCACAAGTAGTCTACAGTACAATACTAGTAAGTTTATTTTGGTCCATTGTTCATTTCCTAATCCTGAGGACACTGGGATGGTGGTGCCCACTCCACCATGATTTGAGGGGTGCTTTGATCCCTTACATCCAATTGATGGGACTCTTGCTTGCAGTTGTAGGCACTCTATGTTCCTTGATATACTGTTTGTCCATCATCTCGTCCCCATTAGTTGTCATGGGTGAGTCCATTGAACTGGGGAGTAGGTGTTGCAACTACATTGAGATTCAGGGCTCAGCTGGCACATGGACAGCCCAAAGATTTAAGTCTTTTGGATGTACACATACCAACTCTAGTACTAATTATAGGTTTGAATAGAAGGACAGAAGATCATGCATAGGTAAACCACTGCTGAGTCTAACCCAGTGACACTGGGGAGCATAAATACCAGATCAAGGGCCAAATTCCTGAGCTGTCTGCACTGACTACAGTGTCTGGATGTCTCCATATCCCTGAAGAGCTTCATTAATTGGGGTCATACCTACTTTGGCTGTCAATGAGATCCTTTTGAGGTGTGTATAAGCGCTACCTCTAGGATGGTCTCCTGACTCACTTTGAATTCTCTTAGCCATACAAACTTATTTGTATTTAGCTTTTCCCCCTTTTGGTCAAGGTGGTTTTGTTTGTTTGTTTGTTTGCTTCCACATGCATTGCTTGTTGGTACTTAGTAGAGGCTGGAGAGGCTTACCCCCGGGATTCATGCTCCACACTTGGGGGAATTTACCACTTCTATATGCTGAGTTTGGCTTACAGAGAGGCCACATTTGAGCACAAGAAGGCTCTCTGTAGTTAACTCTTAGGCACCCTACATCACTAGGGTAAGTTTCAATTTCAAGAGCAAGGGCTCATTAACATAGACATCAATATCAAGGGTCCTTCAATGGATCATCCTCCTTCAAAAGTCATTGACCCTTTACTCAGGGCATTCTTATTGTTCCAGTAGAGAATATGGCAGAGTTCCCCTGGATGGGAATTTGATATTTTTTGGTT
>JAQZBX010026046.1:0-29170 GCA_029593785.1 Cabassous unicinctus
TATATATATTTTTTAAAGAATGTATTTGGGAAATGAGGGAAAGAACAGAGCTTGCTGAGAAATGGGAGAGAAATATGGAAATACACACCAAGATTTGGTGCAGACTCCTCTAGGCAGAGAAAGCCCCCTTATATTTTTGATGTAACTTTTATGTAATATAACTTTCTTAAAAAATAATAAACAAAAAGGTACACCCCTAGAAAAATAAGTAGGACATAATCAATTGGGATGAATGTGGTTTATAGTCAGATTAAAATGAAAACTGCATTGAATTTGACAACAGCCAGAAGTCTTTTGATGTTAATAAGAGCAATTTCAGCTGAATTTTCTTGGATAACATTTAAAAGGGACAATGTAGTAAGAGGGAATGGGAAGGTGAGTAAGGTATAAAGAAAGTTTCAGAGTGTCTTTTTTAATGGGGAGCAGAAAAATGAGACAATAGCTGGAAGGGAATATATCAGTGGTGTTTTGTTTCTAATGGGTTAAGTTTAATTATAAATTTAGGTCTGGTTGGAGGTCAGGTGAGACACAATGGGAGTGTGAGGCCATAACACATGAGACAGATAGTTTGCTACTCACAAGGCCCAGAGAGAGAAGAGTGACATGAGGAGTTGACAGAGATGCTGTCGACACTGGTGGCTCAACAAGCAAGTGGGGAGCATACAAGCAAAACAAGATGAGACTGTGGACTTGTGTTTTTATTGTGGCCCAGGGATAGGGGTTAGCTGATTTCCCAGGGGAGTCAGGATTGGTTAGTGTAAAGCAAACATGTGAGAAACGAAAAGGGACTTGGGACATGAGAGTGGTAAGTATGGTTAACTTTTCATTTGAAATCATCTGTGGGTTTGTGTGTGGTGTGAGGTTGATTTGGGTGGCAGCTACAGAAATGGGTTTGGGCTCTGAGGAAGTGTAGGCCCCAGGGCTGGAAAGTTATTCAATAACTAAGACTAAGGTCAGTGTTGAGACCAATTGGTGGCTTAACCAAACTTAGATCCTGAGGCAGGATGGAAAAATGGGATACCGGTAACAGGATTTTTGTTATTATTATTATTTTTTTTGTTCTGAGCTATTTCAGATGTTAATATGTCCAAGGGAATAATCAATACAAAGAGAATGTTGTGGATGGATGACAAATGGAGAAGTTTTCAGAGGGATTGCCCTGGAGAGTGAATAGAAATGATAGAAGCATATTCGGTTCATCATCAAAAGCAGGAGATATTATATGAGCTAAGGCACAGCAGATACGACACTTGTAGGTACTGTTCTGACTGCTCCTATTCTCTTAGTGCAAATAGAAGCAAGGAGAGGATCTGTGAGTGAAGATGAGAAAGGGGTGGTTTAAAGATTGAGAAGACAGGAGAGGTTTGAATATTCATCTTTGAAAGCCAGAAAGTTAATGATGTAGGCAAATATTTTGAATTTTAGGGTAAAGCAGGGACTTCTTTGGGATTTAATTTATAAATTTAATGGAAGCCTATTTTTCGGGTAACTCATGAGGTGTATTTAGCATGGTGCCTGGCTAATAGTGAGCAATTAACAAGCTAACTATTCTTTTTTATGGCAACAGCAGTGACAAGAATAATAACAATAGCCAATATTATCAACTCTACATCAATCTTACCACTATATATTTAAGGAAATCATTTCATTTTCAATTAAATTTTTCAAGTGTCTGTAATTTAATGTATTAGATGTTCAGCAGCTGTTTATTTCAATGAATTGGTGAACTTCAGCATTACAACCAGCAATGTTTCCATTTTGGAACATTTTGTATTATCGTGCATGATTTGTCATCATCCTTATTATTTAAGTTTAAAAGTTAAAGGCACTCCTATACCTTACAAAGCCTGTCTCTAATCTGGGCTTTATGATGGCTTCCCTGGTGTCAAGTTGTTTTCCCATAAATAAACTTGTTTGATTTGTTGCTAAAAGATACTTTGCCTATTTTTTTTCTTATTTTCCCCAGATATTTTTTTGGAATTATCAAATAATAGAATCTTATTGCTTAAATACCTTTCTTAAGCAATTTTCATACTTTGAATTTATAAAGTAAATGAAGAACTAAATCAAAAGTGATAATACAATAGGGAAAGAATTCTATGTTTCAGCACACTTATTTAAAACTATTTTCTATAAGATTTTCTTTGAATGCTTAATATGCTCTTTTTTGTTTGCTATTCCAGCAAAATATTTAAGACATCATTAAACATTGTGATTATTTAAATGTATTTCTTTATATGATACAAACTATTTTTAAAAAATATCACTAATATCTTTTACTTATATGAACATTTTTTATTACAAGATAATTTTTCATGTGTTAATGTAATTTACTTAAATACCATACTGTATAAGCAAGTGTCTCCATCCCCAAGTATCATGCTCCTGATAGCAGAGAAGCTGGTGATTCAAGATAAGGATAATTTCCTGTCATTCATGGGCTCATAGACCCTGGATTTGTGAGAAATGGGGTCAGAACAAGTGTCACTTCCTAAAGATCAACTGACACCTGTCCTTCCAGTACAGGTTTGGAAGGACATCCCATTCAAAGTGACTATATGGGGTTCCTTGTGGCCAAAGACTAGTTTACAGAGTAATAGGAAGCAACTGACTAGTTAATTAAGGGCAGAGGCAATAGCACAGCTTCAGAGAGATATAATCATATATGGCTTTTAATCTCTTTTTATATTAGAAGGAAATACCATTCCTAGAAGTGTTGAACCAAAAACATAGAGCTTAAATTATCATCACAAAGGATATACTTGTGAAACCACTAGTGTAATAGCCACCCAGAGCAAGAAATAAAAACTGCCAGAACTACAGAGCCCTTCTGTGCCTCTTCCTGATAACTACACACTCCCCAACACAACCATAAACCTTGCTCCGAATTGTGTCACTCATTTTGAACTAATTTTAGACTTAGAGAAATGTTGCAAAATTAGTAGTTTCCATGTCTCCCTCACCCACATTCTTCTAATAGTAGCCTTTTACATATTCATAATATGGTCAGTAGAACCAGGAAAGGAACATTTCACATTTTACTACTAATGTCCTTTTTCTGTTCCAGAATCCCATCCAGAATCCCCCGTTGCATTTGTTTCTATTTTTCTTCAGTCTTCTCCAGTCTGTAACAGGTTCTCAGTCGAAACTTGACAATTTTGATGAACTCTGATCGGTAATTTTGACAAGTAAATTTGATGATTCATTGCAGTCCTAGGTAAACATCGGTCCCTGAATATTGTAGCTTATTATTTAGTGTTGAAAGCTGTCTAAATCAAATCGTGCAGTCATGCCCTTAAGTGTTTAGCTGGCATTTTGGGAGTATTCTGTTTTTTGAAGTGAGAAGAATACATATTAGTGCATGTATACACACATACACACACAAGAACAAAACAAGGGTTTCTATCATTAGTCCAAAAAACCAATCTCATTGATGGAGACAGTTATTCCAAATCCCAAGGCAGAGACCCATAGTCAATCTAAGTAAAAGCAGGCTCATAACCTGGTAGGAAAAGATGGCATTACAAATACAGGTTGTTTGACAGATCCTTCCAGGCAAATATAAAAAAGACAAAGATTAAAGATTAACACAAAACAAAATACAGATTCATGGTTATCTATCCCTAGACCAAGTCTCCAGAGTCCCCACCACATGGAGAGCAAAAATGGCCACGAACAAAGCTTAAATTGACTTACTAAGACCAGACTTGTTAAACAATTTGCAAAGAGACAGTTAGCATCCACTGAAGAGGTGTGGAAGGAAGCCAGAATGCAAGAAGGCTTTGAGGTGTACTTGCAAACCCTGTGGCTCAGAGAGCTATGATCATGCACATGAAGGTCAGAAATATACAAAGTTATATAGAGAATTGAATTATGCCACATAGAGAGCCATGACAGAAGTAAGAGTCATGGTCATTTTTGGTTATTGAGTGAGATATGTTGGGCATTTCTGTGTGTAGGTAATAATCATTTTCTTGGCTCCAGTCATGAATAAATGAATGTGTTTGCTTTGAATAAATTTATCTAAGTGTTAGCAACATTTTTGGACTTTTCACTATGTAATTTATATTAATAGTTAAAGTTTTATTGAAAATTAATATTTATTTCAATCTATATTTGATAATTCAATAAATTCTCTTACATAATGAAAGACCTTGTGCAAGTGGATGTGTGTTTTGTAAATTGGTGTGTCCATGTGGGTGTGTCAAAGAAAAACAATGAATGTCATATCTGGTTTCATTGGATGAAGAAAGGTACAAATCACATGGCAGGGGTCAAATCCACAAGCTGAAATTGGGAAGCTAACCCTATATGCTCCTAGGTAAGAATCCTTTCCTTCTTCCTTATTAATAAATCACCTAATATTTTCCAGTAACCTGAATACTCTAATTTAAAAAAAAAAGAATCAGGTTCACAATGTATTGTCATGTGTCATTCTTATTTGCTATTTTCTAATTCCAGCTCATTTGAATCTAAACACGATGGCAGGAGCTAGAGCAACTGTCTTTGACTACACAGAGGAAATCTTGTTCAGAAAACTGTGGAGAAGGAAGATAGAAAGAGCAGAATATTAATATAAATTGATATCTGAAAAATTCAGCAGAAGCAAAGGATAAGAGTTGAACTCACTAGTCTAATCTGAATCTAAGTCATAGAAATCTAAGGGAAAGCAGGTATCTTTACAGATGTTGGGAAACCTGTGGTTTAAAAGCCAATCTTCTGAGATATGAAGATTTAGTGTGATATTTGTGTTCAAATGAGAATAGAAACTATTTTGAAAGCTGGAAAAACACTTTTAATATCTAGTCACTCTAGTTAATGGACATATGGTTTAAGAAATATTCAAAACACTTGATTTCCATGCCTGCATTTATTTTACACTGAGTGTATTTATACAAGGTTTACAGGAAATTCTAAAGACCGATGTTTACCCAGGTGTCCTCACTTCTGTCCTATATCACTCATCTCTATTTCTGCAATTTGAAATATATGTAAAAAAATTCATGTTGATATATTTATTCTCAGCAAGATAACCACAGAGTAAAAGTACACATAAGAGATGATGTGTTTATTGGAGATGCACCTCTGCTGAAATTCAGGGCTGAACTGACACAAGGATGGACCAAAGATTTAAAGTCTCTGGGATATATATTTATCAAGTATAGTGCTAATTATAGGTTCAAACAAAGGGGACAGAAGAGCCATGTGGAGAGAATCTATAAAGGAGTCTAATGACCCAG
The DNA here is from genome assembly GCA_029593785.1 of Cabassous unicinctus. Taxonomy (NCBI): domain Eukaryota; kingdom Metazoa; phylum Chordata; class Mammalia; order Cingulata; family Chlamyphoridae; genus Cabassous; species Cabassous unicinctus. Next base: position 5,241 of record JAQZBX010026046.1, read on the forward strand.
TACATTGAATTTTATAGATATGTATTTGAAGGTGTACGTGTCCATAAAGAATGTGTTTAGAAACATATGGATTTACTGGTATTCTACTATATACTTAATGTGATTCTAGCAGTGGAAGAAACTATATCATTTATGTGGAGCCAGGGAGAGGGATATACAGGTGAAATATGGGGGCATTTTAGGGACTTGGGAATTTTTCTGAATGACTTTACAATGACAGACACAGGCCATTACATATCTTGCCATAACTAAAAAATTGTGTGGAACAGAGTGTAAACTACAATGTAAACTATGATCCATGCTTAGTGGCAATGCTCTAAAATGTTTTCATCAATTGTAAAGAATGCACCACACTAATGAAAGACGTTGTTAATATGGGAAAATATAAAATATAGGAGGTGTAGGAAGCAGAGCATAAGGGAATCCCCTATATTTTTATGTAAAAGTTATGTAATCTAAATACCTTTTTTAAAAAAACAAAAATAAAAAATATATTTAAAAAAATAAACATAAAATACTCTCTCAAAAGTCAAAACACCAAGAATCACGCAATAGAGGGCTACTTAAGTAAAAAGGAACAGTAACAACTAACTTGGGATGTCCTATTTAGTTGAAAAGCATCTATCATTAGATTACATTACATGAAAAACACAGAGCACATAATTACACATAATAATCAAGCAAGACATGATAAAACATACTTTCTATATCATTCAACAAAAGCATTTAATATAATTTTTTTGAATATCAATATTGTATGTGGTGCTAGAATATTCAATATTACAAAAACCAGCCTTTGTCTTTAACATAGTATATAATGTAGTGTGTTTATGTATAAATAAATATCTAAAATATATTAGTAAAATAGATAATATAAAAGATAAAATTGATGCAATTTAAAAATTTTCTTAAAGTTTACTTGGTCAACAAATGATTCAGGAAGCACCAAACCAAGAATGATGAAGAGCTTTGCTGAAGGTGCGGAAAGGGGGTGCTTATATAGAAAAAAGGCAGAAAGAAGTGAGGAAAAAATTCTGATTGGATATCTAAGCTACATTGCTTGATCTGGGCTACTTTTGGAGGAAGGCCTCTCCTTAAGTGTTCTATTTCTGATTGGCTGGTATTAAAGATCTATCTCTGTACCAAGGCTGCCTCTGCCAAAAGTCAGGTTCCTTGGGCTTGCCTTGGGTCAGGGATTGACCATGTCTAGGCACCCCAATCCAATGGCCTCCTCTATTTCATTTTAGCAATTATTATAATAAAATAATATAGTATTTTTGTCAAACAAAGGAAGTTAATACATGGTGTTGGTTTCAGATGTTTGAGGCCTGAAAGGGCAAAAAGTAACCTTGAGATAAACCACAGATAATGGCTGTAGTAAGCAGATTGTTTCCATACATGTGCCCAGGGAATCAAACAGGACAGCTGGAGAAACTAGGACATAGGATCTCAGACCTCTGAGAAGGGCATGCTTCCTGTCTTATGCTGAATCTTAGTCACAACATTGAAGATCAGAATAAACAGGGGTAGATTTTAAGCTGAGAGTCCATAGATAAATAACTGGCACAAGTTTCATTTCCAGTAGTAAGGATATAGGTTCTTTCCACTCCCCTTCCTCCTAAAAACACCTTCTCCTCACAGCACACACACACCTCATCCCATCAACCCAATAACATTATAGATGCAAAGTTTTGTTAAAAATGACACTCAATGTTTATACTGTTACTAAGTTGTAAATATTTACAACTGAGTTATTAGTAGCACTATAGTTATATTTCCTGCAAGATGCAATTATTTTCCTGGAATTGATCATGTCTTAAGTTTGTTTGTTTACTTGTTTGAATTATGCTTCTCTGCCATATGTTTAATTTTCCTCTAGATAAATGTCATCTCAATATTGCAACTACTTTAGAAATGCTTTCAATTTCTTCGTCATTTAAACCTACTGTATTAAAATTCCTTTATGATGTCTTAATATAAGTTCTTTTCATCACTTGTGCTGGAGATATGAAGGGTTTTTCAATCTTGAATCCAAGTCTTTTAACTAAAGAATATTTACTCAAAACCTTTCTTTAATATTTTTCTCTCTTTCAATTTTTTCTATTCCTTTCTTCTTGAATTCTTATATTTGGAAATTGGGTCCCCTAGACTGAATCTCTAATTTCATTATGTTTTCTTCCTTAATTCCAATCTCTTTGTTTTTGTTTTCCTTTATGATTCTAAAGATCATATTTTAAATTCTAAAAATTTTTATTTTTATTCCATCTTATGTTAGTTTTATATCAGTTCTTAGGTTTTTATCTCTCTGAGTAGATTAATTACAATTCTTTTTTGAAGCTCTTTTGTTCCCTATAAATTATATGTCTCCCCCCCCACTCCCCTGCCATTTTTTAGGCGGTATCAGGGAAGGAACCTAGGACCTTGTACAGAGGAAACAGGAGCTCAACCACTGAGCTATACCCACTCCCCTATGTCTCCCATGTTTTTCCAGCTTTTTTGATTTGGATTTTGCCTTTTATTTTAGAAAATGTATTCAAAAGGCTAGTGGCCCCTGACTGTCTTATAATTGAAAGGATTTTGGTCCTGAACAAGACTAATAAATGGTAGACTTAACTGAACCGTTGTCTCCCAGGTTTTTCACTTGGGGACCCAAAGTTATCAGTATCCTGAGGTATTTCCTGCCTTCAACTTTGCCTTGGCTGCCAGGATTCTGAGAGCAAAAGGAGGTAAAAGAGCTGGGGGCAGGGGTAGTTCCTCAAAACTCAGTTCATAGACATTCCACTTATAGCCCTACTGCTATCCTAATGTTCACAAATTTAGTGGCTCTCTTGGGTTCAATATTTCCTTAAAGTAATTTTCTGTTTTGCCTGGTATAGGAAAAGCAGTTGCCTAGATGTGTGAGGTTGGTGAGAAGCTCTGGGGACTAAGAACTATACATAGTTTTAGCCAAGCCTCTTGCTTTCAGTTCCACCTGTTTAGAGATAGCTGGTAAATTCAATTTGAAGCTTTTGGAGGTATTCCTCAGCACCATTCAACTTGATTCTGAATTTCGCAATTGACAGCTTAATTGTCTGCAGTTTTAGTTTAAATAAGTCAGATACTAGTTATCATTCTACTTTCTAGATTCCAAAAGATTATTGTTTGTGTTTCTTCTCCCAACCTTTTCATCTTTGGGTATCTGTACTTTAAAAGCAAAGCAGAACAAACTCATGACTATAATTTAAGTGAAGTTTCAAATGGAAAAAGGAACAATGCTCATTCAAGCTTCCATATATAATCAGAAATTTACACAATTTTCATTTTTGTCATTATTATTCAATTTGTAATTTTAATTCTCATTAGTTTTGTTTTTCTAGTTTTACTCAAAATGCCAATTTTTTTGATAATACATTGTTTCTTGTATGCCACTCCCCTAGGGTTGATTTCCTTCCTCCTGAAGGATTTCATTTAGGAGTTTCTTTCTTTTACTTTTTTTTCCCTCTCTTTATAGTGAGTGATAAATGCTCATAAATTGTAACTTTCACTTTCAAATAATAGTTTAGTTGGGTTTTCAATTCTGGATTGAGAATCCACAGTAGTTTTTTTGCTACTTCCTATTAGATCCTCAAATTATTTAGAAGAATATTCTTTAGTATCTTCACATTTGGAGATTTTCCTGTTGTCTTTCTGTTAATTCATTTCATGTTTGAGCCCATTATTGTCATAGAACCTACTCTGTATGAGTGCAATTATTTTAAATTTGTTGACTTTTAAATTATGACCAACAATATGGTCTGTCTTGGTGAATGTTCATTGGGTGTTTGGAAAAAAATGCATTCCGAGGTTGTTGGGCAGAATATTAAATAAATATCAACTATTTACACATTTAGGATACTTAGGTTGTCCTAGTGGATTGATCCTTTAAAATAAATAACTTACTTTTTTGTCTCCAGTAGTTTTATTTGTTCTGCAGTTTATATTAACAGGTACTAATTAACGCACTCCTGTGGGTTTTTTTTTAAGTAAGGAATGAATGATATGATTTTTTGATTGTTTTACTGTCAACTTGAACTGTCATTGATTTTGGAGTGAATTTTTTTTATAAACAGCATGTTTTTATCCACTTTGACAATTTCTATCTTTTGATTGTTATATTTTGACCATTTATATTGAAAATAATTATTGATATGTTAGAGTTATGGTTCTTTGTTAATGGTTTCCTGTTTCCTTTGATTGCCATTCTTCTGTTTCTTTTTTCTTATCTTTCTATGGAATACTTGAAAAGAGATTAGAATGCAATTTTTATTTGTTTATAGTTTTTAATGAATTTTTATCTGTTTATACAGTTTTGTATGTCTGCTTAGAGTATTAAAATATATATATATGTGTGAATCATTATAGTCTAGCGATATCAACATTATACATCTTCAAGTCAAGTGTGGAAGCTTTATTTCCATTTAGGTTCCTTTATTTTCCCAAGCTTTAAATATTTTTGTTATGGATAGCAGATGGTGTTACAGTTTGTTTGTTGCTTTTTCAATATCAATTATTCTTTATAAAAACCATGAAGGAAGGGATGTTTCCATATTTCTGCTTGCTATTGCTTTTCCTTCCTAATGCAAAGGAGTCTTTCTCTTATCATTTCTTTTCTGTTTGAAGAATTTCCTTTAGCCAATGTTTGAGAGTAAGTGTGATAGCAACAAATTATTTTAGCTTCCCTTCATCTAAATATATCTTTATTTCTCTTCCATTCCTGAAAGATAATATTGCCTGATACAGAATTAATGGTTGGTAAATATTTTTGTTCAGCAGCATGTGAAAAATGTACCACTTCCTACTGGCTACTATTGTTTCAGAGGAAATATCCACTGTGTTTATTTCTTTCTGCATTCAAGATTCTGTGAGGGTCATATTAAGTTTATAGGAGGACTTAGAAGAAAGTCCAACCCGACTGCTGAAATATCAAAAAAGTATTCAAGGATATGTGTTGTCTATTCTAATAAGGTATTGATGAACATGAGACACACAAAGCAATAGAATCTGGATAGAGACAAAGGATGTCCACTTATATCATAATTCATGAGTTTGACCTTGAAATATGATGGCTGGAAGCATGGGTCATTGAAATAGAAAGGACATGAAATTATAAATGTGTACAATAAGTCAAAAGAACACTTTCAAATTTAGCTTGGTTACAGCAGGCATTAATGTTTTTAACCAGTCCATATTTTTGGCATTTAAGCTTCTGTCTTCAGTCAATTAAAGCTGAAGAAGCTTTACAGAGAGGTTCTTTCTATCACCATCAGAAATGGGTTGACAAAGATAAGCTGAATTGGTACAGTTCATTAACATACACTTAAGAAAAAATCAGATTATCAAACAGGGAAAAGAAACACCAGCTAAATCTAACTTGGAGAACACAGTGTGGTTGGTAGCATTAAGGTCATAACTTCATTGGTCAACAATTCTGAAGAAGAAACCTATACACTGACCAAATCAGATTTATCAACCCCATGCAGTGAAATAGGACACTCCACTGAAGCCATGAAATAAGTTTTAATAGGTGAGAGGAAAGGAGAATATTTTGTTTGGTTTGGGTTCTTTCTGAAGGATCCTGTTGAAGTGGCAATGAGGTAGAGGCCATTTCTAGATTAGTTGTTGTTTCTCAGGTGGGATTAGGAGAAGTGAAGTTTAACCAGGAGTTAGATGCTGTCATGAGCAGAGGGCAACTTAATAATTGGATATACCTAGTGAGTGGGTATAACAAAGTGGATCTGGGGCATCATAAATAAGAAGTCAGTAGACCCTCAAGGACGGGGTCTTTACGGCATTTCACAGCTGCTATAAAACTTTGGGAAAATCTGTTTCCTGTGAATTTTTTTTAATTTTTATTTTTAAAGAAGCTTTAGATTACATAAATGCTGTTCCCTCTGAATTTTTCAGGTGTTTTATCTGTTCCTGTTTCCCCATATGAATAATGGAAGGCTAATTTTTTTTTTCTTGTCAGAGGTGATTTTCACTTCTTTACTCTTTCAGTAAGAAAAGGCTAGGGTCAATGAGCACATGGCTACCTGGAGCATATTGCACCCTGGACTTATGTCTAAAATAATAATAATAATCCTCCACATGATGAACAACTCTCACCCTTAGTTCTTGTAGCCATCAAGACTGACTCAGGATACAGTGAAAGACAAGTCTGTGGGTGGAAAGTATCAATAACCACAACTAAACAGGTCTCGCAGAAATTTAAAAATTATTGAAGAATTAAATTTATTAAAGATGGAAAGGACTGAAAAAAATAATAAAAAGGGGGAAAATAATTTCCTGGATATTTGGAGTACAAAAGGAGAGTGAAAACAACAAAGGGATGAGGAGAAGAGAAGCAGAAAAGGGGAAATACATATTGTCCCTTGAATGGGAGAGCCAGCAGACCAACCAGAAGTATTTCTTTCAATTTTCCCTTCCCCAAAGTTTTATTAAATGTCTCTAAAATCACCCTTTGTATATAGATATTTGGAAAAAGTAACTACCACTGGTCCTTCAGATTCATGAAGAAAACATAACCTGATCCCTCCTATCTACAAGAGACATCTTCAGCTGAGTCCTTCATTCATTATTTTCCATATTGTAGGCATTACACCTGTGTCCAAAAGCACCTATGTCCATGTGATAAAGATCCACCAATACCCACTTCTTTTCCGCTATTGGAGACATGAAGATTTCAAAATTCTGCCCACTTAAATTTAGAAATGACTATCTGACTTGCTTTGACCAATGACACATGATAAGAAGTAGAGTGCTTATTTTCCAGGAGGAAGCATTTAGTTACTAGGTTTGGCTCAGCTCTCCAATCCTGTCTTTCTCTGTCGTGGGAACACATATGGAAATGGAGATGTCTGAAAGGACAAAGAAGCTTGGAATGCCAAACCAATATGTAGAAGACAGGTGCCTCAGAGAGTCACAAGGCACATGAACTGAATGTTGTATGTATAAGAAATAAACCCATGTTGTGCATTTAGGCATTGATGATCTGCTGTTTTTACCTCAGTATCCTCTTACTTACCTTGATTAATGCAGACAGTCACATTTTACAAGGGTCTCAAATCAGTGGTATTACTTCCGGTTCCTAACATTAAATCATCTTGTTTCCATACATTTTAACATCAGTGCCACCCCAGACCTTTGTCATAACCAAATTTTGTTCATGACATCTGGTAATCACATCAAAGTCTCTGATAAATCAGGGAATGAATGTCTTACCCATTCTTGTAAATACTTGGGTACCTCTCACAAAACAAGTGTCTAGAAGATGTTGAGAAAATCTTAATTAAAATTTCCAGCTCAATTTATTGACCTGAATTGCTAGATATCCTCTATATCTATGTCCCATATGCAAAGACTTGCATGGATTTAAGCCGAGTGGAATTTCTAAAATTTCAAAACAATGGAAATAGCATGGATAATACATGAGGTACTTAGAATTTTTATACATGTTAAATGATATCCATTGGCTCTGTGGGATTTATACCTCCTCTCGTTAGAGGCTGAGTGAACATCATCATCCCAGAATCCTCAGGATTGGGGAATGAACTATGGACTAGAGTGGACTTACGGATATTCTACTATAGACATATTGTGATTCTAGCAATAGAAGAAATTACAACAGGTAAGTGGAGGCAGTGACCACTGGTGGCTCTGGGGGGCAGGGAGAGGGAAATTCAGTTGTAATAATGGAGCTTTTTCAGGAATTGGGAATCATCTTGAATGACATTGCAATGACAGATATAGGCCATTTCATATCATCCCATTACAAGGTGAACTATGGTCCATGTTCAGTGGCAATGCCCCTGGATGTGTTTATTAGTTGTAATGAATGTACTACACGAATGAAGAAAGTTGTTTATGTGGGAGGTTGTGGGAGTTGTGGGGAGGGGGGCATACGGGAATCCTTATATTTTTTGTGTAACATTTATATAATCTAAGAATCTTTTAAAAAAATATTGAAAAATGAAATGACCTTTATTTTATATAAATGGAAAAAGATTTGCCTAAATATTGAGCATTTTTTTAATCCTATGGAGATGAAAATAAATTTGGTTTAAATGTAGAGATCTAACTTTCTCAAGGTGAGTACCCACATGTCTTTTTGGTTTATCTAATTCAGAAACATTATATTGCATTGACTTCAATTTATAAGAATTCCAAATATAGGAAGATTACAGTACTAAAAAATGTTAAACCTCTTTTTTGTACTCCAATTCTCATTCTTAGAACCAAATGAAAAATGTAAAATTTTTACATATACAGAACATTTAGGGACTCTCCGGGGATATTACCTTCCCTTCAGATTTCCATCAAAGAATCTATGACCTACAGTTTTCTCTATTTTTTATTTTAAAGCTCAAATAATACATAATTTATAATTTGTTTGCTAATTCTAGACTGTTTAGCTTATGGAGCTTTTGTTGCTTGAGAAATAGTAATGTATGTTCTTCAAAAATTAACTGTGGAACTAGTACTTGCCATAATGAAATATATATTGAGCATTTATTACATGCCAAAAATTGTGATATTATATTTACACATATTTTTAACAAGACACTATGTAAGATTACAGGAAAATGAAGTAAATTTTCAATTATAAAATATTTCTGGTAAACCCACACATTTGTAGTGGCATTTGAAAGACTGTCTATTTTTGGATCCTTTAGAGGAGAGTAGATTGATGTCATGATTCTCAAGTCGCTTTCATGTTCAAAAGATAAATTAACTTTTTTTTTCATATGCTCATCTCCTTCTGCAGCAGTCTTTGTAGAGCATCTGTTACATCTTTGTTCTTTAGGGTATGCATGAGATGGTTCAACAACGGTGTTACAACAGTATAAAAAAGGTAAAGAACTTGCCATTTTTTGAAGCTAAGTTGCTTTTAGAGTCTCTGTAAGCCATTGCCACTGTCCCATAAAACATGAAGACGACAAGAAAGTAGCAAGAGATGGTGGCAATGGCTTTCTGCCTTCCCTCCTCTGACTTGGTTTTCCCAATGGCTTGAGCTATGTAGCCATAGGCCATTAGAAACAACCCCACTGGCACAATGGTGAAGAGGACAGTAGGGATGGTCATCTGCAACTCATTGGAGGAAGTGTCTTTCCAGGCCAGGTATATGAGGTCAGGCACCTCACACAGAATGTCATCCACATGGTGGAGGTCACAGAAGGGCAGCTGCAGTATGATGGGGGATTAGATCAGAGATTCCATCAAGCCAAAAAACCATGTAGTCAGTGTCAGCTTCCAACAGAGAAGGGGGTGCATAATGATGGTATAGCGCAGTGGGTGGCAGACAGCTATGTAGCTATCAAAGGCCATTACCACTAGCAAGACACTTTCTGTAACACCCAGACAGAGGAACACTCAGAGCTGGATAACACAGCTTGTGTCAGTGATAGTCTTGTCTGGCCCCCACAAGTTTGACATCATCTGAGGAACAGTGGTTGTGGTAAAGCAAAACTCCAGGAAGGAAAGATTGCTAAAAAAGAAGTACATGGGGGTGTGGAGGTGAGGATCTTTGCAAGAAAGTAAGATAATGGTCAAGTTACCTAAGATGATCATGGTTTAGAAGAGGATGACAATCCAGAAGAGACTCATTTCTGGGTGGTGCTATTCAGAGAAGCTGAGAAGGACGGAGCCAAATGGGAAATTTTGTTAGTGATTTCTGTTGGGTTTGGCATTGGGTTTAGACATAATCACAAGTAATATTTTGTAAATTGATTTTGTAGAAAGGCTCTACTGCAAATTATTGAGAGAAGGAAAACACTTTTTCTAGGAAGTCTTGATACACAGAACATAAGGATTTTTTTCCCTTACCTTAAGCCAATATGATATAATCTTTCACTCATAAGTCCATATCGTTTATATCAAAAAGGCATTAGTAAGATACTAGCCCTTGGAATTCACCTCTAAAATCTGTAATCACAACTTCCCTAGACACTTCCTCCAAATTACCTTAGATTATTTTAATATTCTTCTTAAGTTGATCTTTCAGTCACATATTTATTATCTATTCTAAAATATTTATAATAAAATGCTAAACTCAAGTCTTATTTTTTGAATGTATAGTCCCCAAAAGAAAGAGTATTATTTCTCAATGCTTTATGATGTTCATAGGAACACATGTAATGGATATAATCCCTCATAAAAGGTCTTCTGCTTCCCAGTGACAGGTAATGGATCCTGAACAATGAGACCCTCTACCTAATATTATTCTTTAAGTTCTTGAAGAAGCACCTAGGCATATGAGAAAAAAACAGCTTTTAATTGATCTAAATCAATGTGGGATATCTAGTTCTTTTACCTCAGATGAGTTCATTTAAATTGCTTGCAGTAAACAATTTAATCCTGAGTCACTATTCTCATGTGAAAATGATTCTAATAACACCCACTTTGCTGCTAAAGGGGATAACAGCATAATAGTGCCTACTACATTTTATCACAAAACAGTAAGCAGTACTAAAACTAATTGTTATCTAATTTGTGCCCCACAAATATCCATTACTTTTATCCTTAATAATTAATTGGGTATAAAAAAATCAACCATGTATCATAATTAAAAGAATAGAAATGATCTATTCTAATTGTTAGCTACATGAGTTTATACAATATATTTAGTTCATGATTGCACAATCATACAATACTTGTCTTTGTCTGTCTGGCTTGCTTCACTCAACATAATGTCCTCCAGGTTCAACTATGACATAAAAAAGCATATCATGGTGTTTTAACTAGCATAGCTATTCTATGGGGATGAAAGTGGTTGAAAGGGAAAATCTAAGGTAAAGTACGTTACTAGAAGGAAAGATAAAAACTATAACATGGGACTATATAAGATAGTAAAACCTCATGTAAAACACGAATATGGGTGATATTACATATGTAAAACTGTTTTTGCAAAATACAAATACAACTATTTTAGAAGGAAAATGAATAGGAGCTATGTATGACAGGGGAAGCAAAAAGAGATTGAGAGGTGATGGGTTTTGTTTTTTAATATTATAATTATTATTGGAATAATGAAAGTGCTCTTAGAATGATTGAAGTGATAATGCACAAATATGTGATTACACCAAAAACTATTGATTTTATATTTTAGATGTTTTTTTGGATAGATCCAATAAATAAACCATAAAAATTCAACAATTTCAGAGGATGTGGTCTATAAAGGAAAAAGAAGAGGGTATTATAATTGCAAAGATGAAGAGATGCAAGAAATAGAGGAAGATAATTTCACACATCAAAAGTCTCTTGTTATAAAGGTTTGGAAAAATAAATTGCTGGTATGGCTGGAGCAAACAAAAGTGGGTGTGCACTACAGATAAATCGTGTGAATTCAGCTTCCCTCTTACTTGCTAAAGATCCTTTTGTTGAAGCCATTTCGTTTTTTCTTTGCAAGACATCGAGAATTTATTATACAATGTTTGTTCTGTCTCCATCAGCCTGTACCACTGGTTCAGTTTTCTTCATTTCTACAGACACATTTATTACATTTACTTACTTATCCATGCTCTTGATGCAATACTGTACTAAATTGTGGAGTGTGAGGAAAATTTTGCAAGTTGTCATTCTGTGACTTAGTTTTTCAATGCCATAGGTTTAGGATTTCCTTATGCAAGAAAAAAATAAAATCAAGCCAGTGGTATTACGTGTTATTTTGGGGTTAAAATTACATTGAATTATTTTTTATGTAAATCTTTTCCACTCTATAAATGCATTTATGAACACTATAAGTAATTTAAGATATATATGAAAGAAAAAGAAGACATTAATATCATCTGTAATCTCATCATCAAATATAATATTAACTGTAAATATTTGGTTGTTTATTTTCAATATGTTTTGATTAATAAATAATACACATATATAGATATAGTATACACTATATATGACACATAAAATTTATTATATAAAATTCAAATCAGGTTGTATATAGCTCTAAATTTATCTAAATATTATAATTGTGTATGTGTTGTTATGCATGAAAATACTTTTAGAAAGGTCCCTCTTTGAATATAATTTAAAGTAATATTCCATCTAGTAAAACTTATATAACAATTTTCCTCTTATTTTGAATGTAGGCTTTCAATATTTTTTCTAATCTAAATTCACTCTGAAATGAATAATTATGTGAAAATCTCACATATATATCTGTAACTTCATTTTTCATTAAAAAAATACTGCACATTTTTTATTCATAAGTTCAGGCTACTATCTATAAAAGACCTGTCATAACCATATACCTCAGAGCGCAGCACCTGGAGCCTCTTTTTGCTTTACTTGTAACACCACTAATAAACATTCATTTATCTTCTCTGCAATTCATCAAGTATATGAAAGGAACACCATTGTGTCCTTAACTTGCACTTTTTATCATTAATGAATTATTTTGAATTTACTGGTCATCTGCTAATTCCTCTTCACTGAAATCTTTCCAGGTGCCAAATTTCCTTTTTTAATTGATATGCTTTATGTTTGTCTAATTAATTTGTAAAAGATTATTATAAATTAATAACATTTAGTCTTTCTTTAATGTGGCACAAAAAATTTTACCATTTAAAAAAATTTTAATATGGCTTGCTTCTATTTTTCCCATCAGAATTTCTTTTTCCTTTATTCAAACTTTATTTTTCACAACATTTTCGCAATTACCTATGCTCATAGTTTATTTAAAATTTGCCCATAGTTTTATCTATTATTTTAAAATTTCAGTTTCTATGTTGAAACCTTTACTCAGTTTGATTTATTTTATTTTAGTGTTTGTACAGGATCTAAAATTTATTCCTAATGATCTGTTAAATTTTCCAACACATAGTGGTCCACTAGAATCTTGGCAGGAGCCACACATTCCATTCTCTTAATTATGGCAAAAAATTGACCTGATCCCACTTGCCCTTTCTCTCTCTTTCATTGTTATTTTCATCAGATTTTGACACTAGAAACTTTCATTTATTTCATTAAGTCATAAATAAGAAATAGATTAACATGTAGATTTTAGTTCTAAATTGGCCATAGCTTCATAAAGTCTAATCTATATGAATAGAGAAAATATTATATATGAATATATAAAATATCTATACATAAGAAAATTAAATACTAGGGATATATTTTAAAACTCACTAAAATATCCTCCTTCATGCCTTTCAAAATGATGGATTCTTTAAAGTAACTGATGTGACATGATAAATAAAATATGTACAATATAATTTCTGAAGTAAGAGTCGTAAAAATATTTGAGTGTTTGGGGGTATTAAAAAGAATTTTGCTGAATGAATGATTTTGATTATCCTCAAGGTCTAAAAAATCAGTTAGTGCCATTTTAATTAGATAATATATTTCCAATTTTCTCAAGAATGATATTTCTCATTACTTTTGTCATTTCAGCTAACTTGCTTGAGTCATCCCAAATTGTGCTGGACCATGGAAAATAGATATAATGTTATTGAATTTTTTTCTCTTGGGAATTTCTCAGAACAAGACAGTCCAGATCCTCTGCTCTTTATTTTTCTTACTAGGTTACCTAGCTATTTGGTTGGGTAACTTACTTATTATGATATCTATCACATGCAGTCAGCTAATTAACCAGCCTATGTACTTAATCCTTCATTACCTAGCTCTTTCAGACCTTTTCTATACCTCCACCGTGACACCTAAATTAATGACTGACTTACTGACAGAGAGGAACATCATTTCCTATAAAAATTGCATGATACAGCTTTTTACCTCTTACTGCTTGGGAGATATTGAAGTCTTCATCTTCACAAGAATGGCCTATTACCAGTAGGTGGCCGTCTACAAACCATTCCACTACACTAGCATCATTAATCGGCAAAGGTATAACTCAATACTCATTGCATCGTGTGCTGGGGGCTCTCTTCATTCTTTTGGCCTGTTTCTTCTTACAATTTTTTACCTTTCTGTGGCCCCAATGAAATAGATCAGCATTTCTGTGACGTATATCCTCTGTTGAAGCTGACCTGCACTGATACACACAAAATTGGCTTCTTAGTCATTGTCAGTTTTGGTCTGATGGGACTGATGATTTTCTTGGTTTTATTGTCTTCCTACGTTATGATATTGCATAATGTGAGAGCATATTTTTCAGAAAGCAGCCACAAAGCACTTTCTACTTGCAGTTCTCACGTCACAGTTGCAATTCTGTTTTTTGTACCTGTCATCTTTATTTACATTAGACCTGCTACAACTTTACCAGTAGAATAAGTGTTTACAATGTTCTATACAATTATTGTCTCCCTGCTCAATCCTCTTATCTATACACTTAGAAACATGGAGATGAAAAATGCCATAAGGAAAAGATGGTGCAATCAATTTTTCTTGAAAGGGAAGCAAATAATTTGAAGAACATTTATCTTTAGATGCAAATGGTTATCTTCTCATTACAACTCCTCACTTTGAGTCCCTCCTGCCAATGTGAAAATCAGCCAGCACATGTAAATGCTAAGCATTCAACAACAGCTGGACATTGGCGGTGTTCCTCTTTCAGTTTCATTTCCTGACTTGCTTCCTTTGATTTCATCCTTGACTTGATTTGAAGTTCCATGAAGGCAAGGGTATGCTGTGCTTATTTCACTGCTCTTTTTCTGGTAACAAGCAAAATGTAAAGCATATATGAGGAGCTCAATAAATATTTATTGAACAAACATATTAATATATAATTCTGCTTCTCATCCCGTATTGGAATCACCTCTTTCATGGTTAATGATCCACTTGGACATCAAACACATCTATGATATTTGCTCTGCATTTAATCTCTAATATATTTTTATTTCATACATTCATGATGTTGGTCAGGAAAGACCTCTACCCTAGGTCCAATAAGAAAATGGCCAAATCAGGTAGACACCAAAATCTCCCTCTCTAACTTTGAGACCTATAAATATGTAGGAATTTCATAAATATGTCTGCTTGTTAATTTGGGTGATTTTGCAATATAGATATGTTATTACAGTAAAGTCACATCTTATACACATTGGGTTCTAACTTCAATATATGAGGTGAGAATTGGGTGTGGTTAAAATTACCCATGGTCACATAGCTAGTAAATGATAAAGATGGGATTCAGTCATCCAGTATAGGAAGATATTTATGCTATTAGAGATGCCTGACAGCTGAAGGAGCAGAATAATAGCTCATATCTTATATACATTCCAGCATTGTTGAACAATCGGAAGGGCAGTCTCCCATACTAATTCTATTATATTCCCCCTTTTCTCTTTCATTCACTATTTTTCCCACGGTATGTACTGGATTTCTTACAAGTTCAATATGCCTGTGAAATTTCTCCACTCTCCTGCTTGATATATCATGGATGCTGGAATAAGGTTATTTTGGTTTGACATTAAATGTATATGATCAATGAGTAAAGTAAAATGGATGATTTTTTTCAAAATAAAATTTTTATACTTATAATATTTTGCAGAAAATAGATAGCATATTTGGTGATGGGGATCTGTGAGCTACACCTTCTTATAGAGAGGGGATTGAGATTTTATTATTTAAAAGATATAGTTTTATACAAATTATGATTATACTATCATATGTTTATCAATTTCCTCAACACTGATGATCATGATGCTCATCCATAAATTCTAAATGTATCATTCTTTGGCAAATGCAATTATATTTTGTAACTACAGATTTTCCAACAGCTGAACCCGATACTTTTTGGGGATTGAACTTTGAGAAACATGGATAGTTCCTAGAAACTTTCCTTCTATATTTATTATTGGCTTTGATCAGTAGTTTGCATCAATATTACATATTTTCCTTGTCACCCAAAATCCACTTCATTTCTGGCTATAAGCAACACTCTTCCCCGACCTTGCTTCTTTGTGCCTTTTTAAATATATCCCTTTTTCATTCAAACTTCCTAGGGAATCTCTGAATTTGTCTATGAAAACTCTGTGGTTTCAATAGCATATACTCAAATTTCTCTCTTACCTTTGCCTGGAAACTTGCCTTGTTGTAGTAGCGTCTACTTTTGTTTGCCCTGTTATGACATACTGTTCCATATAATACCACTAAGTGGGTCACAAATGTGCCCGCTGCCCTTTGGTGAGGGGCTTCAATTATGCAAGCTTATCATTGCATGAAAGGTTGACCAGAAATGTGCTTGGGTCTTGAGAGTACTTTCCACTATTTCTAACCTTCAATGAAATATGACAATGTATAGTGTGGGGTCTTCAGGCTGAGAGAACATGAGAGGATCAAATGATGCAACTCAGGATTCCCTGGGAGTACTTCTATGCGAGATGAATACTGAGCAAGTGAAATCAAGAGACAGGAGACAGCCAGACAAATAATTGGCCCTCCTTTTAACCCCTTCATTGATGGTTTTCATGATTTACTGTGCTGTATATTCTCGCCTCCCTTTGTAAACATGCTCCTTGAGACAAAATAACTCACCCGTGTTTGATTTGAAGTTCTGGATGACTCTCTCACACCTTCCTTTGTATTGGTTATCCCGCATCTCAGCCTCACTTTGGTTTTCCCTCAGATCAGCTTCCCTGTAATTACATTTCTGAACAAAGTGTTAGCATACAAATTTGCCTCTGGTTTGTTTTTCTATGGAAACCAGTCCTCAACAGGAATCATTAAGGTAATTTAAGAACAGTCCTAACTTATAATAATAAGCTTTTACAAAAATTGCATATACAATGGCTGGGCAAGAAGTTTAGCTAACTGAGGAATCTTGGGGGAAGAGGGATCTGGCAGGTACAGAAGGCTAAATCTGGTAGAGATGAGCTAACCTTCATTACTTGGCCTCAAAGTATAAAAAGTATCAAATTTAGTAAAAAAAATAAATAAAAAATAAATTTAAGAAAACCTCAAACACAGTTATGGAAAAGATAGAAACAATCGTAAATACAAATATAAATTAAAAACAAATTACATGTCCTCATACTCTGTAACTGTAGATTTTGTGACCAAATAACCAGAAGGTCTTTGGGTGTTTGTAAGCCATTATTATTGTACATTAGTAAAGAGAACATTCAGAACTGAGCAGAACATCAGTGTAAAGCCCTTAGTCTACATGGCATGCTGTCATGAAAACCACTATGAAATCTGTTCAGTAAATGCCTTCCCTAACATACGTAATATATACATATTTATGGAGAGAGAAAGAGAGAGGAGGGAGGCAAAGAGGGAAGAAGGGATGAAGGGAAAGCAAGAGAAAATGGAATAGTAATATTATTGCCAGAAGTGTTTGAAATATATTTACTAAACCCAAATCCAGATTTAAACATACAAATACAAAATATTAGCTAAATAACATCCAATTGATGATTTAGCACAAAATTACAATGTGATAGATCTTTTATCTTGATGAAGAAACTTTAAGAATTGTCTCAGCCAAAAGGAGGTTTATGGAGCAGGAAAATTTTCTCATAGTTGAGGAAACATATTTGACTATCTTTAGAGACTCTTCTGGGGAAAAATATGGGAATAATTTTCCGATAAAATTTAACAAGTTTAAGAGCATCCTTAAGCAATCTGCATTCAATCACCCAAACATATGTTTTATTTCGCACCTTTAACCAGACATTCTTCTATTGTATCTACTCTAAAAATCTTATCCAAATCTACATTTCACTTTTTCTCCTACAAAAGTCTCTATAAAAACAGAAATCATTTAGCTGGCTTTTATGAAGGTTCTTCTCTTGCTGGTAAGCTAAAAATAAAACTATGGCAGTTGACATCAAGTTACATGATATTTTTTTTTACTTGACTATTTGACTCTCAAGCTGAGAGTTTGATACTGAAAATCTTTTTAAACCTCTGAGTTTCAGTTTGCTCATCAGTAAAATAAAGATAATCAGATCATTATTTCAAAACTAGCATTTATGGGGGTTTCTCTAAGAAAAAATTCTCAATTTCTCACAAATATTTGTGTTAATAGAAATCATTCTTTGTTATAATGTTTTTAATGCCATTATAATTGGTCATTTAATTTATTATTTGAAAATGTTTTTCAATTCTTTGGATATTCTGAGACAAATGTATGTTCCATAAGAAACTGAACGTTTGTAGTTTTCATTATGGTGGTAATAGAAAAAATTAATTTAAGCATAATTTGGGTCAAGTAATGTCAGTACCAGTATTTGCCTTTGTGTTTCCAATCTATTTGGCTCTAAGTTATCTTAAGTGGAGAATCCACAACTGGCACTGAACTTTTCACGGGAGTGTCTAGCCAGACTTCCTGGTTATCTGATATTATCCCATTTTATGTCTATTGTTTGACCATAATTATTAGTAACACTCCCTCTTACAGTCAATGTTGCTCAAATTGGACAATACATTTTATGACTAACCTGCTTTTTACTATAACATTTCATTGCTATGTGAAGAGGAATTGCAGTATACCATATGCATAATAAGTATTACTATAATTATTGATATATTGTGATTTTTAAAATGATCCAATTAAAATCACTTTAGGAAAATCCTCCCAATTTTTGTATGTATTATTTCTTTAAAAATAATATGTTTATTGTTTAAATTCTAAATAAATAATTTTTGATTGTTAAATTGTTTTAATGCATACTCAAAAGCATGGGATGAATTCAGAAATATGGTTCTGAATTTCTGGTGCTCCATTTTTTATTTTGATTAGAAATACAGGAAGAAAACTAAGTTTTATGGGCCTTTTAGGACTTAAATGATTGTTATTAGTGTAGCTTATGTATGTTTAGAGAGACATTCATGAAAGCAAAGCATAGGGAGTTTAGACAGATGAGCTCCACTTAGCAATCTATAAATAAAATCCAAAGGGAAAAAACTAAAAGAAAGTATAAAAAACATTAACAAGGAAAGAATGACAAAAAATGTCAGGGAACAATGTAAGAAACACAGATAAGGAAAGAAAAATATTTCAAAGTAAATTATGATATTAACATACTGATGCTAGTGGCTATGTTAATTTTGGCTCATAGCAGAGTTTATGCTTTAATATATTGGAGATGAGGCAAGTGCCACTTAACATGGTGTGTAATAAGTATCAGTTGTCTTTCAGATCATTTGCTTTCCAATCAAAACTGGTTTCTGACACCACACTCTCCTCAAAACATTCTTCATCTCAACGTTTCTCAGGGTATAGAGCAAAGGGTTGAACATGTGGGCAATGATGGTGTAGAAAAGAACAAACACTTTATCTTCTGGAAAAGTTGTGGAAGGTCTAATGTAAGTAAATAATGAAGGTACAAAAACAGTGCCACAACAGTTTTGTGAGAACTGTAAATGGAAAGAACTTTGACATGGCTTTCTGCAAGGTAAACCCTGATGGTGCACAATATCAAAATGTAAGATATTATCAAGACCACAAAGGTCACCAAACCCATGATGCCTGAACTGGCAATGACTAGGATTCCCACTCTGTATGTATCAGTGCAGGCCAGTTTTAGCAAAGGATACACATTGCAGAAGTAGTGATCTATCTCATTGGGGCCACAGAAGGGTAAATTGATAGTGCGCAGAAACTGGTCAAAAGAATGCAGAAATGCCCCAGCACAGCAAGCAATGACCAGGACATCACACCTCTGCCTGCTCATGATGACAGTGTAGTGCAGGGGCTTGTACATGGCCAGGTAACGATCATAGATCATCACTGTAAGGATGAAGACCTTGATGCCACCAAAGAAGTGTATGGTAAAGAGCTGTGTTATGCAGCTCGTATAAGAAATTGTGTTTCTTTCTGTCAGCAAGTCTGTAATTAGCTTGGGTGTCACTGTTGAGGTATAACATAGGTCTGAGAGAGCAAGGTAATTAAGGAAGAAATACATGGGTTGGTCAATGAGCTGACTGCATGTGATAGAGGTCATTATGAGCAAGTTTCCCAACCAAATAGCTGTGTGACAAAATAAGAATAATAGAAAGCACAAATATTTAATTTTCTTGTTCTGGGAAAGTCCCAATAGAATAAATTCAGTGATGCTATTGGCAGTTTCCATGGCCAAATGGAGTTAATGCTCAAACGGGTTGGCTGAAAAAAAAATGACCTGTCAACATCAGAAATATTGAAAAGCATAGTGTGAATCAGTGTTCGTATTGTAGGAATAAATTCTTTTACTTAATCATCCATCCTGACTATATTTTAAAGTAATTAATTCTAAACTTTGTATGAATAAGCTGAACATATAAATTAGACTATTTTGGAAGGGGAAAGATTTTAATAGTTGCGCTTGTTTAGGAAATGAAACAAAACATGCATCCACTCTGTGGAAAGGTTGCAAAGGCAAGCTTAGCCTGGATGCAATTCTTGTCCTGGAGTAACTTGCCTTTTTGATATGCAGGACTCAGGTGAAGTGAGTAAGGTTGAGTTTTACAAGGAGAGGATAGGCTCCTGTCTTTATTTAAAATTCTGATAATTTGTTTATTGTGTAATTTTGCATTATTTTTTAAAGATTGAATCAAATATTATTTATCTCTATTATTAAGTTGTTTGCACTCAATGCGAGTATCTCTTTGGCCTCATCTGAGGTCCTAATCATGGATTTTAAAATATTATGTATTTAACAATATTATGAAGAATAACAAAAAATGATAGCATGAGAATCTAAGTGGCTGTGATATCTCTTTTGATTTAAATAAATAGATTAAATAATAATATTTTCATACATAAGATTGAGAAAAGAAGGCTCCCTACAAGGTGAGGCTAGAACAATGCACACATCTGTGAATAGCTCTTAGAATACATTGGACTGCAATTATTTATTTTAATAAACAAAGGATTACATGGGTTAATGAAAAACTTATGGTTTCCTTATTCTTCTGCTATTATTAAATGTGAATAAATTATTTATTTTAGAAATAATAATTTTATAGATTGTCACAAGGAGTATTCTTCAGAATATAGCATATATTCTTAGTATTTCTATAATCAGATAAAACATAGTAATTATTTTATAAATAATAACCTAAGTTTATATCACTGCTGCATTCAATTCTCATTAATTTGCCTATCTGTGTTCATAGTTATAAGCTCACCTTATTTCCTTTTCCTGAGTTTAAAATCATTTTAATACTTTGTTCATAAGGCTCCTGAGGAACATGATTCTTATAGTATAAAATGCACTTAGAAAATTTCATTAATGAAGGAGTCAGGATTGTTTGAAACATACTCTCGATCTGATATTAAGTAGACTATATACTGACAAAACAGGCAAATAAATAGATAACTCACTGGTTCCTTTGTTTCCTTTAGTTTAGTGTTCCTCCTGGCAGCCCCCAACTTAATATTACATACCCTTAGAATTCACAAGCATCCTATGAAATTAGGACTTACATTTCCAACACCTGCATTTTATTTCCAATTTTTTTGTAATTGTTGTTAAGAATAGATTCACATGATCCTGAATTTAATGTTTAGGGGACTTAAAGAGAGCTTGGTAAGAGAAGCTACAAGGACTAGTTGAACACTAACACAAATTCACTAGGTATGTCTCCAGCCAGGTTTCTTCACTTCATTATAATCCCTCTTAGTCTTAATCTGTTCACTAAAATAATAACACACTTGCCTTCTGTATAACACATGGAGATTTCCAAAGGTTCAAATCAACTGCATGAAATAAGAGCTTCAAAACTTTGACAGCAAAATAAAGACAAAATAATTCACTTATTCAAAAAAATATTTTGAGCTTCTACTACACAACATGCTAGGCAGTAGGAACAGACTTTTAGGCCAGGTATGGAAAATCTTACCACTCACGGATGTTACTTCAACAAACGCAAAAGAAATTTCAGAAATAAAATAGAAGCCCATTATTTTTCCTCCTCAAATTTAGCATCAAATAAGAGGATAGTGCATAAATATTCTCTATTTGTTAAAAAGATTCACACAGTAAATTTATGAAATACCAGTAAATCTATAACTTGCATTTCTTAGTGGGCTCAATCATCTGTCTTTCCTAACTCTGCACAAAAGCTTCCCAACATCCTGGAAGGTACAGTCAATGTGCATATGTAGGAAGCATTAACCCCAATAGATTATACTCAAGCAGGAACATTTACATTTCGATCTCAATCTTTCTTCTTACAAAGTATTAGATTAGAATCTATAAAATTTTTATTTTAAATTGTAAAACAACTCTGCTATTTATTAATTCTTAAACCTTGGGATTCAGTCCTTCCCTGCAGTCTTAAAAAAAGTTTTGTTAATAATTGACTCCCTTATTCCATGAATACATTTGAAGGATATGTTGGGTAACATACTTTTGTTCTGTTACTATTTGCACCCAATAGATAATTTTGACGTTGGTTGGTGACTACACTTGGTCCCACCTACACTGAGTTCTTTCTCATTCTTAAGAGTAAAGTCGCATAACAGCAGTCACAGTGGTCTCCCTGAGTGTAACAAAGTTATTCCATCTCAAGTTTAATAACTCTTTGCCACATTGCAATTTATTCCCATATATCATGGCAGATTAGAGTCTCTAAAATGTTGGTTCCTGTTATTACAACCACACTCAAAAGACAGCATTTGCTTCTCCATCTCTAGAAAGCTTTGCTTGGGTCTTTAAACTTATGGAAATCTTTATCTCATTTAACACTCACTAAAATACTTCAAATATCTCATCTTTCACAGTTTGAACAGCCAGGAAATTCATTCTTAATTTATTTCTCTGAGGCAGTTCTTCAGACACTCAGGAACAGCACCTTGATTTCTTCTTGCCATTCATAATTTAGCCTAATAGTCAGTGCATAGACGTTGGATTCAGACAAGAGATGAGAAGAGTCATGGCTATATAGTCTGGGGCAAGATAATAAATTTATCTGACACTCATTTTGCATCTTTTAATTTGTGAATTTCTAATATTAATGTTCCACAGTTATATATATTAATTTATTATGCCCATAGTGTGCAATAGAAATTAATATTTTCTTTTTCTCTTTGCCTTTCTTTACATTGCTGTGTATACATTACATATCCGATATATAGTGACCAAAATAATAAATAAAAGTACATTGAAGACAAATTTAGAATAAAAATGAATGTTGTCACAGTTCAAATCAAATAGTGGTAATAATAGTGAATATTTATTTAGATGCTTGCCACCTCCTAAATGCACCAGTCAGCATTTCACACGTAGTGACTCATATAATACTTAGAATCTTCTGATTAGCCTGCTTTACAAATGAGAGAATCAAATAGTCTTTACAATTTGGATAAATGCTGATATATATACAATGGCTATTTTTAAGGTGTATATTAATTCTTTTCTTACTATCTGGGTACCAAAAATACATTTTTCAGTTTCAAATCTTTCTTGAAATTATTCTAGAAACATGATCCTTGTTATGTTTTCCTGCAACCCAAGTTTTCTCACCCAAGACATTTCTTTCCATATAGCTTCGAAGTATTCTCCTGTCATCTCTGCAGAATTAATCTTATTTCCTTTCTCTTTACTGTTCACATTAGTCTCTTCTTCTCCCATTAAATTTATTCCATATTGATTTCTAAGTTAAAGTGTTCTAAACCCATAATATTCCACACTATTAATTCACCTTGGATATATAACATCTATAGAGGAGCAAAAGAAGAAGAAAGCAAGCAATGAATTTCTACTCTGCTGCATTTCCTTAATTCCTTTTGAATTGTGCCTCTTTTTCCTATTTATATTTTTCTCCTTTGCTTAAAATGCATATCACTCACTTGATTTATCTATCAACTTACTTTTCTCTACTACACACCATATGTGACACTGAATAGAATTGTTATTATTTCCTTTATGGATTTTCCCAAATCATTAAAATGCCTGCTTCTAGTGGACATCTTCTGAAGGATATAGAACTAATCATTTGCTGCATTTTACTTAGATAATGGGAAGTTATTATTAAAATTTTTGGTTGTTTTTAGGATTAAATAAGGTAAATGTGCCTGGACATGTTTT
>JAQZBX010026047.1:0-29170 GCA_029593785.1 Cabassous unicinctus
ATTAAACATTTGTGGAGTCCTAAGCAAGTGGGATTTCATCTTTTATTTGCTGTGTTTCTGGAAAGGTTTTTCAGGGAATGCCTTACATTATCACGTTGATGACTTCACCATAGAAGTTGTGCATCATCTAGACATTTCTTTAAACTTTCTCAGTGTTTCCCTAAGTCACTGATCAACACAGAGGAAACAGCTATGCCACCACTCTAGCACTGCCAGTTACTTGAATACTTCTAATCAATTTCTACCCTAGGTTATTAAGGGCTCCTTTCTTGGTAAACACAAATTTTACTTTAATACAAAGAACAGCTTTTATTTAACTTATTTTGATTTAATAATATTTCCCTGTAAGCACACAATTAGGGCAATATGTATTGCTCTACAAATGAAAAGATGGCCATTATCATTACATTATTATAATAACTTGAAAATATTTGCTATTTAATAAATTTTTGCCTAGCAGAACATGTGCTCTGAAATACCAAATAATCATGGGACAAGGCAGGGACAAGTTCTTTTTCTTATCAGCAATTGATCCACTCATCACTATTTGATATTTACTGTATTTTACTAGTATTATTAATTAATACTTTTTCTCACTTGCTGATAAAAGGAATTTTAAAATGACATGTATTACTTCTTAAATTGTATTCTTGGTGAGGGCCAGCATTATACAAAATATTCTAAATAGATGTGAGAACAATTTCAGCATCAGTACATAAAACTAATGTCCAAAAACTCTAGCCACAAATAAGTTGCTGAATCATATTGTTCACTTAATTACCAGAAACCTGCTCACTGCTAATATTTTGATGATCTCTTATTATTTATGTTCTTCTACAATTAGTAAAAGACATTCATTCTGCATTTCAGATTTAGTAACACCTCTCAACATTTATTTATGCATCAAAAGAAGTGTTTCTAAAATACATTATCAAAACTTCCATTGGGTTTACAAATCACACATGCATTAAAATTTAAAGATGGTATTACATGCATATTCTTAAATTATAAAAAAGTCATCCAACTTTTGAGAAGTTTTTATACCTTTTATGATAATTTATATAAATATATTTGACTTTAATGTTAAGAATGATTTAAAAGAATTCTCACTTCTATTCACTGTTTGTATATGTAATGAGCTGAATGGTCACATTCATTTCAATATTTAATTTCTAACAACATGGTAAAAAGTTACTATAACCCAAGGCTGTTTGAATCTGAAAATAATTTTATTTTTTTGATTAGATAATTTAATGCTAATTTCTTTTAATCTCTCCAATCTGTTTCAGATCACTTGTTCCATTTACCATTACACCCATTAGGCTAATAAGTTATTGTTTAAAATGTGTTTTCATGTGGTGATAGCAATCCACAAGATCATATTTTCATTGTTATGGCCAAAATTCAGTTATTCTTATGAGGTAATAAATATACCTTTAATTATACTGCCTACAAAAGCTTGCAATAGCTTCAGTTTTGAACAGAACATTCCTTGAAGTGGCTCACCTCAAACTACTAAACTAAGAAATTAATGGCTCTGTCTACTGTGGGTTTTTCTGGCAGATTACTTAAATAAAGTTTTGTTTTGTGTAAAACACATTCTTTGTCCTTTGTCCTTGGCTTGCAATCTATCATGGAGTTTGATGACCTTCCTCCAAATCACCATTCTGATCAAATTTTCCCACCTGTACATACAATTCCAGTCATTTCTTATGATGTGCAATGTTACTGTTGATTGTATCTATGTATCTGTATGGACAGAGAGGTTATTACATGAAGAACAGGTATCCTAAGAAGTCAAATAGTGATATTAAAGAGCACAAATTTTGGTGAAAGAAAAATGAAATAACTAGGTTTTTGCTACTAGCTCTTATCCTTGCTATTCTGATATATGTGAGACCCATCCAAGTCTCTTTTGCCTGATCCACTGCAGTAGAAGTTAGAAAGGAATCTGATTAATTTTTTCACACTGAGATGTAAGTGATGAAGTGTTCAAGTATAGTTAGGGAACAGGGCTTTTACAATGATTTCAAGAAATACAACTATATTTGTAAAATTCGTTTAGTTAAGTACAAGGTTAGTATTCCTTTAAAAAAAATTATAATAATAGTGATCATAGTATGAAGTTTATATTAAAAATGTATATATCAGATACTGTTCTATGAGTTTTATATACATCTCTTTTTCCCTAATACTAGCCCTTTGAAGTGGGTGATACATTATATCTATTTTTCAGATATGTCTCCTTAGAAAAGTCTTCCTAAGACTTGAAATCACAATGCAAAGGAAATTTATAAGATTTTTAAATGGACTTCTTCTTTTTTTGAGGGGGGCTTTTGTTTTCACAGCTCATACTAAATATTCAACAAAAAAATATTACACAGAGAATACTTTTATTCTACCACTTATTTAAATGTTAAAATATAATAAACAACAAACAATTCCAGAAATAAACACTGCTTGAAGATACTGGAGAATAAGCAAAAGTAGGCAAAAATTGGATGGGCATCTACACTTCGAAGAAAGCTTGGGTGAGTTGAATAGATGTGTAATTAGAGTTATAAAATAGGAGGAGATGAAGAATGGAATAAAGAATTTTAAAGAAATAATGGGAAAAATTTCCTCAAAGTTAGTGAAAATCATAAATTTGTAGATTCAAAAAGTCCAACCAGTCCTAAGTAGGATAAAGACAAAGATGCTGCTCTTAGGAAAATCATAGTCAAACAGCTAAAAACAAAAATAAAGAGAAAAATTCAAAAGCAGCCAGAGAGAAAAGACACATTAAAAGCAGATGACCCCAAATATTGCAGACTTATCATACGAAAGAATGAAGGGCATAAGACAAAGTGCTGAGATTAAAGAAAAAAAAAAAAGCTGTCAGCCCCCAATTTTTTTATCTGTTGAAAATAACTTTCAGGAATGAAAATTAGATATAGAGTTTTCCATATAATCAGAAACTAAGATAATTCATCAGCAGTAGAACTGCACAATAAGAAATGCTGTAGGAAAGTCTTCAGGTTACGTGGAAATGATACCGTATTACAACCCAGAACTTTATGAAGGAATAAAATGAACTGAGAATGGTAAATATGAGGGTAATATAAAATATATTTGTTCCTCTTAATTTCTTTAAAATATATATTTCATAAAAATAATGTAGCGTTATATTGTTTGGTTTCTATAGATGTAAACCATACGATAACTATAAATGAAAGGATGGAGAGGGTGAAGTAAATGGACCTATATTTTTGTGAGTTTCTTAAATTTTATATGAAACAGTACCTTTTTTTTTTTTTAACCAGGAGGTCTCGGGGATTGAACCCCAGTCCCTCCATATGGTAGATGGACACGTAACCTCTTGAGGCACATCCGTTTCCCGAAACAGTATAATTTTAATACTAACCAAAGTGTGAAATCTTAAAGATAAATATGGTTATTCTTAGAGCAATCACAAAAATTGCAGAGACTTAGCTAAAATCAAATAAATTCTAAAAATAAATTTTAAATTATTAAAAAATAATCCAAAATATGGTATAAAATAGAGAACATTGGAATGAAAAAATAGATGAGACAAAGAAGAAATAGTAAAATGATAGACAAATCTATGTGTGTGAGTAATTACATTAAATCAAAATGGACTAAGCATTAAAACTAAAAGATAAAGATTGTAAGAGTAGATAACAAAGCATAACACAACTCTGTGGTATCAACAGAAAATCTATTTTAAATAGAAAAACTGGTTGAAAATAAATGGATGGAAAGGATATACCATTAAAATGTTTGTAAGCAAGAAAATGCTGGCATGGCTATAATAATATAAGACAGACATTAAGACCATGTATTAGGAAAGACAAATATATTTAATTCATTATAATGAAAGTGTCAGCTTATCAAGAAGATGTACAAATAATAAATGAATATGTGCCTAAGAAAGCTTCAAAATTCATGAAGCAAAATTTGACAAAATTTAAGGATGAAATAAGCAAATATAAAATTATAGTTGAATATTTTATACTCATTTCAGCAAGTAATAAAACCACTAAACAAAGCACCAGTAAAAACATGGATATCTGAACACAGTTTCAAATACCTTGATCTACCTGACATTTAGAGACCATTACACCAAATGACTGCAGAATACATTTTCAAAAATACCTGGAATATTCATTAAGATAGACTGTATCCTGGATCATAAAACAACAGGTCTCAATAAATTTATATTGAATGAAATAACACTGTCTCCTTTGACTGTGATAGATTTAAGTGAGCAATAAATAATAATATGTCCAGAAAAACCCCAAATATATGGAAGTTAAAGAACAGACTTCTAAATAATATATGTGTTAAAGAAGAAATCAAAAGGAAAATTAGAAAATATTTTGAGATAAATTGTAACAAAATACAGTGCATCAAAATTTGTGAGATGCAGTGAAAGCAGTGTTTAGAGGGAAATTTTTATAAGAGAAGAAATTCATGAAATCAATGATCAAATGTTACATTCTATGAAAGTTAAAGAGAGGAGTAAAGTAAATGCAAGGTAAGTAGAAGAAGGGAAATAATACGTAACAGTGGAAATCAAAGAAGTAAAACACAGAAAGCAAAGGAAAAATAAAAGAACCAAAAATTCATCTTTGAGAAGATTAACAAAACTTATAAACTTATACCTATACTGATCAAGAAAAAAAATGAAAGTACACAAATACCAATATCAGGAACAAGTAGGTGTTATCACTAAAGATCCTACAGATAATAAAAGTATAATAAAGGACTATTATGAAAAACTTTATGACAATCAATTTAACATCATAGATCAAATGAACAAATTTCTTGAAAAATGCAACATACCAACATTTACACAACATTAAGTAGAATACTTCAATATCTCTGTATGACATAAAGAAATTGTGTTAATTATAAAGAAAGCTGCAGCCCCATATGGTTACACAGGTACATTCTTCAAACATTTAAGGACAACATAATGCAAATCTTATACAAACTTTTTCAGGAAATTAAGGCAGGAACACTTCCAATTTATTTTATGAAACAGTCATTTATCTAATAACAAAACCTGGCAAAGCCACTAAAGGAAAGAAAACTATGGATGAATATCCCTCATGAATGTTGACACAAAGATCTTCTGCAAAATATTAGCAAATTGAATTCAGCAATACATGCTAATCCAATATGGTAACCAAGTAGTTAATCATATCACAGATGTAAAGTTGGTTTAACATTTTAAAAAATCAATCATATAGCTTATCATATTAATAGAATCAAGGAGAAATATAACATTACTTCACTAGATGAAGATAAAACCCTTTAGACTATTCAGCTTCCTTTCATCATGAAAGTCCTCAGTAAAGAAGAATGATGAGAACTTAAATCTAATGAAAGGAATATTCAGAATACCAACAACTAACATAATGCTTAAAGGTCAAAGACTGACCACTTTTTTCATAAGATCAGAAACGAGGCAAGTGTCTTCTGACATCAATTCTATTCAATATTGCACTAGAGTTCCTAATCAATGAAATAAGGGAGGAAAAAGAAATTCAAGGTAAATAAATCAGAAAGGGTGAAGTAAAACTTTCTATTTACAAATGATAGGATTTTAAAAAATGTAGGCCATGTTAAGGTATCAGCAAAACAAGTATTAGAATTAATAAGTGAATTTAGCAAGTAGCCCAGGAAAAAAAATTCAGTATAAAAACAATTGCATTTTTAAATAACAGCATTAAAATTTGGAAAACAAAGCTGACATTTTTTTTAAAAAGATTCCAATTATGGGAGCATCAAAAACAGAATAGCAGTAATGAATTTAGTAAAAGAAATGCCAGATCTCTACACTGAACACTGCAAAACATTGGTGACAAAAAATTTAATAAATCTTAAATAAATTCATAGATATTCAATTTTTCATGGGTTAAAAGATTCAATAATGTTAAGATGTCAAATTCTACCTATATAAAACTAGATTCAATGCAATCCCAGTCATGATCCTAACTAATAGGTAAAAAATTACAAGCTGATTGCAAAACTTATTTTGAAATAAAAAGGACATAGCATATGCAAAACATTCCTATTAAAAACAGAACAAATTTGGGGAACTTACACTACCTGAAATGAAGACTTACTATAAGCCTACATTAGTTAATGCAGTATTGGCCTAAGGTTAGATAAGATCAATGGAATAGAATAGGAAGCCCAGAAATAGATTTACAATTATATGTGCAAATAATTTTTGGCAGAGATGCCAAAACAATCTAATGGCAAAAGGATATCCATAAGGAAAAAAATCTCAATCTTGAACTCATACCATACACAGGAATTAATTTAAGGCAGATCATAGACTTGATTGTAAATGTGAAAACTACTAAGTTAAATCTATAAAACAGGATAATATCTTTGTGACTTAGGGATAAGGTAAGGTTTCTTATAGAAGGCAAAGAAAGGAATAATCATAAAAGAAAAATTATAAATTAAGTTTCACAAAATTTAAAACCTTTGCCTTAAAAGATGTATTTAAGAAAAGCTGTAGACAAGCCAGACTGGAGAAAATATTCACTAAACTCTTTATCTATCAAAGGATTGGTATCCAAAATTCATAATGATATCATATAATTCAATAATAGAACATCAAACAACCTTATACAAAATGAGAAAATTATGTGAACAGCCATTACATAAAGGGGGTATGTAAATGACTAGTAAACACATGAAAAAGTGCTCAAAGTCATCACTCAACAGGAAAATGCAAATTAAAACCACAATGGGATACTATTGCACAGCCACTAGAAATGGAAATTCAAAAGAATGAAAACATCACATTTTGATGAGACTGATGAGCAATTCTAATTCTCATACATGATTTATTATATTTTTTAAATTGTACAACCACCTTTGAAAAAGATCTGACAACTTCTTACAAACTAAAATGCATCTACTCTATGACCCAGAAATTCTACAACTAGATATTATCCAAAGAAAATGAAAACATATGTTCCCAAAAAGACTTGTACAAGACAGTGTTCAGAAACTTTATTATCATTGTTTCTGCAAAAACCTTTATTGCTTATACTTGGTTCATGGCTTGTTAGAGGGCTGCAAGGTGGTTGGTTAAAAGGATGCTTCTTGGCTGGAAGGAGGGGCTAAGGCAGGAGCCTTGATGTCAGAGGACACCAAGTCCAAAAGGCCTCTGGGCTTCAGAGCTCCTAGCTGTGTATGCTTGAGGGTGAGCATTTTGAAGATCCAGCCACCCTGTGGAAGTTGATCAGGTGGTCGCCCATCTTCTTGATGAGTTTCACCAACTTATCTAGGAAAATGCTCTCCAGGAAGTCACATAGATGAAGGTCTATGTTGGCAGAACCCAGGGTATGCAGATCCAAAAGGGCCTGTCAGGCTTTTCTCCAGGACCATGGTGGCTTTCATGGCATCCAGGGTTTTACCCCACTCATCTTGGGATGGCTTCTGTAAGTCCTGGTAGAGGGCATTACCGCTACACTGGTTTTACATCTTCAACAGATGCTCGGAGCCCTCATGCTTTTACTGCACCAACTTGAAGAATAAGTGGTCCATGCCTTTCAGGGCCACATTGTGAAGGTCAAAATAGAGGCCTATATAGAGAGATAAGTGAAGGAGGCCTGCAAATTCAGGTTGACCAGTGATTAATGGAAGCCTCCACTTCAGTGGAAAATTCTGAGGGATCTGGAAGTTCATGGTTGGTCAATAATGAGGAGCTAAGCACACAAAAAAGTTAGTTAGTCCCAGAAGTCAAAAACCAGAAGTGGCTTAGATGTCCATAATCAATAGAATAATCTGTACTATATTCATATAATGCTGCATTACACATCAATGAAAAGAAATTAACTACTGATACACACAAGGATGCATCTCAAAACATTATGCTGATTTAAAGAAGTCTTAAAACAAGTGTATATACTGTATGACCCCAATAAACAAGCTAACTAATCTATGGTTGTTTTTTGGTGGGAGGTAATGGGCGTGGGAGTTGACTGAAAGGAGAATGAGGTTACTTTCTGGAGTGATAGTAATGTTCTCTGGCTTAAGAGGGTTTTGCCATGTGCAGGTATATTCATTTGCCAAAATTTATCATCTGGTATATCGAAGATTTAAGTATTTCATTGTGTGCACATTTTACCTTAAAAAAATAATCAAAAACAAATACTGAACAGATCAAACATTTAAGTCTCTGGGACATATATTTAACAAATATAGGGCTAATTATAGGTTTAAATAAAAGGAGCAGAAAAGCCATGTGTAGAGAAACTATAAATGAGTCTAACTCTGTTAAACTGGGGAACATACCTTCCAAAGTAAGGTCCACTGAGAGGTGCTGAATTCCTGAGCTTGTCTGCCCTACTTATGGTGTCTAGATTTCTCTAGAACCCTCAGGAGACCTGCTGTTTGAGGCAATGTTTACTGTGGCAGTCAATGAGATTCTGCTGAGATGTGCACAAGCGTAACCTCTGGAATGACCTCCCAACTCACTTTGAAATCTCTTAGCCATAAAAACTCATTTGTATTTAATATTTCCCCCTTCTGGTCAAGGTCCTTTTCCAGATGCATTGCTAGTTGGCACTTGGTAATAATCCCTCAGTGCCAGGGAGGCTCAACCCAGGGAGTCAGGTCAAACACCAGAGGAAAGGTAGTACATTTATTTGCTGAGTTTGGCTTAGAGAGAGGCCACATTTGAGCAACAAGGAGGTTTTTGGGAGGTAACTCTTAGGCAATATATACTAGGCTAAGTGTCAATTGCACAAGAAAAGGTTCATAAATAGAATCATCAATATCAAAGGCCTGGCATAATGGTCTGTCCTCCTTCACTAGGCACTGCCCATGTAGTCGGGAGATTCTTGCTGGTCTATTAGAGAATGTAGCAGGACTCCCCAGGACGGGAATTCAATATTCTTTCTGTTATTGTGTGAATTTCCACCCACCAAGACAATTCCCCATGAACACTTGAACATATTCATATGCCTTAGAGGCATTCCCCAGGTGCATGCCTCCCCACACATCCCCCCATCACTGACACCCTGCATCAGTGATCCTCCCCTACCACAGTTATGACCCTTCTGTGATCCAAAACCTCTCCAAAAATGAAGTAAAAAACCCCAAATAAAACTTTTAAGAAAATAAAATAATATTAATAATTTTAAAAATAACTAATAAAATACAAAATTTTAAAAATTAAAAAATTTGAATAAAATAAAAATTTTGCATACACTGTGTCTTTCATCATTTTAAGATCTGTTATCTTTAGTCTGTTCGTGTGCTAGTTGAGACCTGAATCTCAGCAGTGTTGCAACACCTAGTCTTCAGTTCACTGGACTCACCCATGACAACTAACAAGAGGATGACGGAATATGCCCATCCCAGTTCTGGGAACAGAGATTGTCTGCAACTGCAAGCAAGATAATTCAATCCATCTTCTCCATGGGATCTAAGCCCCCTCTCAATTAGAAAGAGAGTGTACATCACCATCTCCAAATCCTCAAAATTGGAGAATGAACAATGGACTAAAGTAGATATTATTATTCTAGTAATAAAAGAACTTTTATCATTGATATAAAGACAGTGACCCCCAGAGTTTCTGAGGGGAGGTAGAGGGAAGAATAGTTGTAACATGGGGGCATTTGTGAGACTTTGGAATTGCCATGCATGACATTGCAATGACAGATACAGGCTATTATACATTTTGTCATAACCTATAAAACTGTGTGGGGCAGAGTGTAAACTATTATGTAAACTATAGTCCATGGTTAGTAGCAATGCTTCAATGTGTTCATCAATTTTAACAAATGTACCACACTAATGAAAGATGTTGTTTATGTGGGAAGGTGTGGGTGGGGGAAGGGGTGGGACATATGGGAATCCCCTATATTTTTATGTAACATTTATGTAATCTAAAACCTCTTTAAAAAGAAAATTAAAAAAAAAACAAAAACAAAAACAAATATGGAACCTGAATTAATGATGTAGATGCAAAAATATTCAGGTGTGAATTGTACCAGTGCTTGCTATTTACTTGAAAACATATTTTAAAATGTAAGATATGTTGATAGAGAAATAAGATGACTAGATAAATAGATATACAATAAAGCAAGTATCCAAAAAGTTTAATTATACAGTCTAGGTAGTGGCTATATCTGTATTTACTCTCAAATTCTTTCAACATTTCTGAATGTTTCAGAATTTACATCATAAAATGTTGGGGAGACTAAAATGTAAAACATTATCTCATTTTCTACCACATAAAATACTATTTCCTAAGATACTTCAGATAACTTCAGAACCAAGAAGGTTGAGGTGGGAATATTTATTAAAAATATCGATTTTTAGATTGTTTCCAGAAGTCCTGAACCCCCAAATTTCCATTTTAATAAGGCATCCAGTAATTATTATGCCCAATAAAACTTGAAAATCTCAGTGCTAGATTAATATTTCACAATTACATCTTACTATGTTTTGGGATCCACTTTTCTGCTCAAAATACTACATGGGACTTAATTGTTCCTGCCTGTCACTTTAAAAAAAATGTATTTCTTATATTTTGATACTCATTCTGTGGTAGGGTTTTACTGTGCTTTTTGGACCCATGTACTAACCAACATATCAGATCTCATGAGGATATTTTTCCATTCAACAAATCATGTGTGTTTAGCTGAATTGTTCTTTTAATCATCTATATTAATTGCTATTACAGGGTAAAATGATTTTAAAAAATCTATTTCCATTCATCTACTGGCTTTATTGTTTACAAGTAAATTCTCTATGTACCTGGAGTTCTCTTTGTTGAAAATTGCCATTTCCCAGATAACATTCCTTCCTTAGTATTATCCAGAAGAATTTATCTCAATCTTCCCCTTCTGAGTTTTGGACTAGGAGGAGAGGTCAGCAAGTCTCTTTGTTCCTATTGCTGGAACTAGATATTATTCCACAACTGCTATGTACTCAAAACTTCCTATTTTAAGTACGTGGCATCTTGTTTATCCCTTCATGTCCCAATCCTATGGCTATTCTTTACTTCTGTCAAAGCTTACCTTATTGATTTCATCTATGAGTTTTTTTCCTCATGCTCTTTTATGCTTTCCTACCTTCTTTGACTTCTTTGATTATCTATGTGGCTCCCCGACATTATTCCTTGACCTTCTCAACTGCAATGCCTTACAGTTGAAGAATTGCTAACTGGCAAAGCTCCATCTCAGATCTCACCAACAGATGGAACTTCAATTATTTTTACTGTGACTTGACAACCTTTTAATACTCTCCATTTTCCATTTTCACATCTGCTC
Source organism: Cabassous unicinctus (assembly GCA_029593785.1). Classification (NCBI taxonomy): domain Eukaryota; kingdom Metazoa; phylum Chordata; class Mammalia; order Cingulata; family Chlamyphoridae; genus Cabassous; species Cabassous unicinctus. The sequence continues at coordinate 11,313 of JAQZBX010026047.1, forward strand.
TATGGGTTGTTGACTTTCTGTTCTCATTGTGACCTCTGATCCTTCAGCACCTGTTCATTTTCCTGGTCTTTTTCTTTCTTCACTTATTGGGACCTAGCACCAGGCCTTGAAACTGGAGACCTTCCATAAATGTTTTCTGAACTGAATTGAATTGACTCACCTTTCTAGTTTGGCTGCCCATAGTGATCTGTCATCTCAAAGTCCCCTCTGCAGCATCCTAGAATCACTCATCTCCTTGGCTTGTACTGCATTCCTGAATGCTTAGTCACAACTACTTGTGGTCTCCTCTGTTCCCTCTTCCATCTTGTTGAAAGTTGATATAAGAAGTCCATGCACAGGACTGATTACACATGACTATCACTGTTAAGCTTAGAGACCCATAGCTATGTCTCACCATATCCTTTATTTGTCTTTTATTCTATTTCTACTCTGTCCTTCACTGTAGCTATATTTTAAAATATCTTTTAACACCAATACCTCATCACATCCCCTTCCTTTTTGGAAGAAAATAGTTATTCTCCTTTTTTCCAGCATTAATTCTTCAATGGTTGGTCCCTTTTCCTCCTGTCTTCAAAAAAAGGAGCACATTTGATCAATTACCTCCAACTCCACTGTGTTTTCAGTACCTTTTACATTAATTCCTTTCCCTCTTTCTATAGGGTTTTTCCAATCTTCTCTCTCAAAAAATAAATAGTACCTCTCTTCTCAAAGATATTTTTCCATAGTACTCCACACAATATTATCCTATATCTAATGAGTTAGAAGACAATTTTACACTCACCACTTCTATTTCTTCAACAATTGTTAAATTCTTAGCCGCTTAGTACCTATTTAAACCTCCTTACAATTATAACTGCAATCAGAAAGCCCAGAAAGGCCATCTGTGACCTTATCATCAAAATCAAAGTTTTTTTTCCTCAGGTTTCTTCCACTTTAAACTGCCAAGGAATGTGATACCCTAACTCCCTATTTCAAAACCTTCTCTTTGATTATGGCTTCTGTGGCCCTGCATTACCTTGGTTTTCATTTTATCTTATATTGTGTCCTCAAATACCTTCTTCATTGATCATTTTTCCTTCTCCATTTCCTTCTCACAGTTCTATTCCACCTTGCTCTTCTTTTCAAAAGGGGTTATGACTAACCATATCAATTGGGCCCACCTACTTCAACTATCTCTTCCAAAGAATAAATGAAGTATTGCTTTAAATGAAGGAATTATAAGAAAGGAGAAATAATTTCAAGATTTTAAATACATTATATTCTCTTTGCTAATGGTTAATTCTCTTTATGTATATTTAGATGATAGAGACCTGCATATAGATAGATACAGATATAGATAGATACATATACACACACACATACACACATGCCTCTTATTTATATATAGAAAAGGAACAATATAAATTAAGCAAATTATATATGGCCATAAAAGACAATAATTTAGTTGTTGACAACATATTTTCCCACATTGGTAGTCCTTAATTAGTAGTATCTGGGTCCTAGTTCTTTTATATGTCCTTATTTCATTATCTTGTTTCCTATATCTATTCCACTTTGTCCTCTTCTTGGAGCTGTATTTTCTCCATCTCATATGTAACTCTCTGGCTGGAATTTCTAGAAACTAACTACATAAATTAAAGCCTTTTCCTCGTGCTTCATAGAGCTCAGCAAATATACTTCTAGTGCAATAACTATTTCTGTTTATAATTGCTATTGCACAAGTCCAAGGAATTTCTTCACTATGGTTTCCCATGTCTCACGTCCAAAACTCCCCTGGCAAAAGAAGCTAAAATTTAAAGTCTCCTTTAGGAAAATGCTGCCTCGTTTGATTTGCTAGTGTTCTCAAACTCTTTTTTGTGAACTACACAAGATTAAACGATAACTAGGTGACTTGCTGCTCAGTGAATCGAAATTGCTCCCATCAATTCACCACGTGATTTCTAAGTTCTTCAAATTTTTCAAAATTCTCTATAACCTGAAGAAAACTTATGTATTAATCTTATTTATGGGATTCCATTTCCTGGCACCCCTTTTATCACGTAGATTGCATGTCTGTGACACAGCATGATGATCCCCGTCAGCACACCTTCTTTAAGGGGAATTACCTTGCCTTGTTGGCTCTTTTTTCTAGCATTAACCATTGTTAATCCTACATGTTGCCTCCACCAGTATTATTCCTATGTATTATTCATGACCAAACTCATGTCTCAATTTACCAAAGAACTATTTTTCCATTATTATACTCTTCCCCTCTTCCCTTTCTTTGGTAGCATTTGCTCTGTACCATCAATGGTACTTGGTCACAAATATTGTTGAATTAGGTTGGTTTTCTCCAGCTGGATTACAAAATTCCTGCTGTCAGGTGCTTTATTAAATAAATATATTTATTGGTAGAAGGGCAGTAGACATTTTTCAATCGCACATTTGCAGGACCTGAAATACTATATATTAAGAGCATTTGCCGGGTGCCAGATGTTATCCTAAACTCATTCAATTCTCACAACCACATTCTTCAGTTGCTATGATTAAATCCATTTAAGAAATGAGAACTAAGGTTCAAAATGGTTAAATCTCCCAGGGCATAGAGCTAATTAAAAATAGCTCTGTTTGACTTCAAAACTCACAATCCTTCCAATGAACCTGGAGGATTCTAAATACTTGTGGGATACTTGTTTTAAACGAAGATTTCAAATTGGCTAAACATGTATTCTGCCAAACTTTAAGTCTACATTCTGAACAGGATCCTTTATCTTCTGTTATTTTTTGATGGTAACGAATAGCTTTTCCAGCCTGTTCTTCCCTGCCCCAAATTGTCATTATGACCTGAGAAGTTCCACATAATTGAAATTTAGGTTTGTATTAGTAGCTAAAGAAATTGCAAGATCAAATGACTGATAATGAGAAACTGTCAAGATGTACTGGAAAATTTTTATCTCATTTGATAAATACCAAAATAATAAGTAGATTATACAATGATTTGAGAAACTAGAACATAATGAAAATATGATAGTATGGTTTGGGTTAAGATAAATTACTGGTATTTCAGTTATGAGTTCTTTTTAAAACGAGCATTGCATCACAGAGTTGTGAAAAATTTCAAATGGAAAGAAAATTTTAAAAGTTATATAAAAACTTCCAATAGTATTTTTAGCACCTTAGGGTGGAAAAAAATTGAGAGTAATTCACAGGATAAGAAAATCATTTAATTGTTTCTCAACTTTTGGATATGATTGAGTGTAGAAAATCATGTAAGAAAAAAATGTGCATCACAGAGGTAGTATTTATGGTATATTTTCATGCATCAGTTAGAAAAATATTCCTGAAGGAAGAAGCATATTCATGTTTTTTTCCTAAACAAATAGAATAGAAATAATTTCGCCATGAAATTATTAGTTCAAAATCCTTCAAAGATAACAGGATTTGTCAGCACATATGAATCACTAATTCCAGACTCATAAAAGGAAATTAAATGGATGAAGAAAGAATTTAAAACTTTTTCAGGTACTATAGTGAGCTGAGAAACCCCAGGAGTCCATCTTTTTCTTAGAAAGGTCGATACCATTTTGCAATGCCATCAGAGGTTTGAAAGAGAGTGAACTCTGTTTCTATTGCCTGTTAACTGCTTTATCTCTCGTGTTATTAGTGAATCAGCTTGAATTTTCTTGAATCTTAAGAGGCCTGTGTGTATGTTTGTTTTTTTTGGAGACATCCCAGATGTGAGGGGCTGTGGGGTCTCCCCACACCTGGAATACTTGCCTTATGCTCCCAGTGCTGGGCACATCACCAGCTCCCCTACTGTGTTTGGTTTCCAATGACTTTCACAGCAATCCAGCCATGGGGAGCTGTTTACATCCATCACCCTTTATTATCTACACCATTCTGTCAGCTGCTGAAGACAGTTTTTGAAAAAGAAGAAGAGAGGGTCTCAAGTTAGAAAAAGAAAAGCAACTTAGCTGATATCAAGGGACTTTGAGGCAAATATGAGCTTTCTATAAGAGAATAAGGAAAGAAACATGACAGAGATGACAAAAAGACATCTCTTCCTGTCAACAGTTTTACTTTAGTTCCGCTGAGATCCATTAGCAGCTGTGAAGTGTGAAAATTAGGAGCTAAAGCACAGATGATATTTTAAGCCTGAGAATGTAGTAAGCTTTCACATTTCTTTATCACATTCCCTTTTATTCCATCAAACATGCTATTCGTTCTTTTTTTAAAAATGATTTCTCAACAGATTCAAATATTGCTTCAGAAGTCTGATGAGAGAACTGACCTGGTTCAAAGTGCTACCATCAGTGGCCTATTTCCCAAGAGAAACTTTCAAGGGGACAGGCAAGGAAGCAGATGTTTTCCATCAACAACTAACTGATGCTGGAGAGCTACCATTACTCCCTTCCTAACCACATGCTCTAGGCCGTAATCATGTACTCCCTTCTTCTGCTTTCATAGACACAGCAGCATGTCATAATTCAAATCCTGCCTTGTTGACACAGCTTGCTTCAGCTGTTCACATAGCAAATTGTTTGTTCACCAAAACCGAAGACACAGCAGCTCTTTGTGGAGTGACTAAAAGGAGCTGCAGATTTCTGGACGATGTTGGCAGTTGAGTGTACTGCTGTGTGGGGGTCTAGAAACATTGTACAAATATGTTTACACTTTTTCAGTCCCAGCTACGTATGGGGTATTTCCATTGCTGTTATTGATATAAATCGCATTAGCTAAACCGGGGCCTGTGCATCATTCCATGAGACTTCTTGAAAGTCGCAGATGATGACCTTAGCTCTCTGCCTTGTTGCCCTTGAACAAATTCCTTTCTGGATTAAAAAAAAAAATAAAGGAACAAATATGAAGTGGTAGAAGCAGCAAGGACTATTATGTAGGAAATAAAATTCCCTCTCTTATCTGGGCATTGTGAATCACAAAATGTCACTGACATTGCTTCTGAGTTTGCTGAACACTTCCCTTATGATATCCTAAGGGGTAATCTATTCAGGTCATGCAGCTACAATCAGATTTTTTATTCAGGGTATCCATCCCATAAAATGTGGCTGGAAGTAGTAAGCTCTTGGCACAGAAGCTTAGTGGACAGAGAACTGACATGTAAGTTATGTCCAGTCTAGTTCAAGCTGCACACAAATTGTATAACAAATTCACTTTACCACTCAATTTCCTTACCTATGAAGTGAGATCTAAAGTATCTCAAAAATCCATTTAAATTTTAAAAGTCTATTTTCTCTAAATTAATGCTTGGTAATCAAAGCTTCAAATCCACACAACTGCATCCTAATCAACTTTCCAAATGATTAAAAATACTTTCCAAAGACAAAGTCTGCTTGCCTAATCTTTTCTGCTCTTCTAAAGGTGATATATTCACAGATAAAATTTTCCCAAGAAAAATGGGCAATTTTGTATCATCAGCTCACTCTTTCTTTCCCTTTTACTCTGATTGTGCAGGACTCTCTATATATTCTGGTTGGAATTTTTGGCCTTTAGTCAATTTGCCCATGCCCCACTTCACCCCTCCCCAACTCCATGACATCACTGCCAGAATCATCTTTTAAAAACTATTTCATACTGCTTTTCCAGAATATGAAATACATTTCTATTGCTTATCATATTGAGTTCAAATTGCTTGTTCTAGCTTTCAAGGCTTTCATATTCATAAGGTGAAATCTTCTAAATATCCCAGAGTTATCCACCAGAGCCAGGTCAGTTTCCTCACTGACTCAGACATATCACTTTCATTTCTACCTCTGTAGCTATTTTCTTCCCTCATGTCATTTCCATACTTTGAATTCCTTTTTTCTTACCTTTTGCTTAACTGTGTTCTGCTCATCCTTCAAAGCCCAGTTCAAGCCTATCAAGCTGCCTTCTCACAGGGCTTTACAGGGCTCTCCAACTTCTCTTATTTCTCTTTGCGTTTATAGTCAAAAGTGGCATTTTAGGGTTACAAAAATTCGTGCTTCTCCTCCCTCAAGTTTGGAATCAAATAAGACAAATAGAGCTTGAAATATCATCTTTATTCTAAGAAAATGCTTAATTGGAAGTTGTGATTTAGACCTAAGGCTGCCATGAATTTGACATTATTTCAGCTCAAAGTTGGACACTCACCTTGCAGCCTGGTAGAGAATTGGGCGGACTTTATGCCCTCTGCCATCAGGAAGATTCACGGACCAAAGGAACCTCTTCTCCCCTCAGGCATCAGAGAGAAGTCACGAATATTATCCTAAGTGACGTTCCTTCACATGGAAACTTGATGCAGCTCTTGGTCAATAACCGAGATTACACACACATTTACTTTCTTAGTGCTTCACATATATTAAACGTGTCTCCCCAATTAGACACTAAGATTTAAGTGAGCATGAACTACTACCTGTATTTTTTTTCCCAAGTGTTAGGCACATATTTGCTTAAAAATTATTTGTTGCCTGAATGCTTGAGGAATTCAGCTATTCTTACTTAATTGATTTTACACCTAAAATATATTTTACGGATTTGTGTGTGTGTGTGTGTGTGGAATGTGAGCAGAAGTAAATAATTGCAGATGATAATATTAATAATTTTGAGGACAGCTACATACTTCTAAGGGAAGTAAGAATAAGTTTATAAAGAAAAAAGGCAGTCATATATAAAGAATATCTTTTTGTTAAAGCAAAGAAGATTTTATTAAGAGCTATAGCAATTGATCTGTTTTATTTTTGTTAGAGTGTGAGTACAGCTAACAGTAAAAATAGCAAAGAAACAACCAAACCAAAAAAGCCCTGCTGTAATCTGTTAGTTCTTTGTTTTTAGGAGAGTCAAAGTGAGTATTTTTGCCTTATTGGGATACTTTTACACTTTTTTACTGATATTATTGAGGGAAGGGATCATTTTTTTAAAACCACATGATGGTAGACTTTTCCGGTGGCACTAACCTGAAATGAAGCTGGGGGAGAATAGAAAGTTTTAGTTATGCTCTTAGAAAATAGGACTAAAAGTTACTTCACACTGGAAAATGATAAAATGGATAAAGCCACTCTAAGATGATAATCACATTTAATATGTCTTAAAGTAATAGAGCTAGATGTCTTTCAGGGACTAATTGCTCTCAGCTACCTTTACATCTTCCATTACAAAATTTCTTCTTAATTTTATTCCCTCTCGGTTTGTCTATGTCTCATTTTTTCTGATATTTTTGGAATACCCAATGAGGGAGAGACTGCAAAGTTACAGCCTCTTTTTAATTTTGGAAAAGATAGAAATTGTGTTTTGCTTTTATTTGTCCTTGCCTACAGTATCTATTGACTCAGGGATATTGCAACCAAGCAAAATCTCAGCTGCCTATTGGCAAGGCATACATAAGGTATCTGGAGATTGCATTCTAACAGGCAGTTCTCCAGAGAAGACTCAAGTGTCTTATGTCCTTATATCTCATACATAATTGGGTGATCTGGCAAGCACAAATCTGTATTAGGCTGCCCTGTTGCAGAAGATAATACGAAATCCATTATCTGGCAGTAACTGGGCATAAATTGAGTGCAATCAAGCAAGGCACAATGGGTGGATTTTTTCCCTTGGTGTGCCCAAGGGGGTTAGAATGCTGGCTGTGGTAGGCTGAGTAATGTTCCTCCAAAAAGTCCATGTCCTGTGAATATGTTCCTTACATGGCAATAGGGACTTTGCAAATATGATTGCTAAGAATCTTGAGGTGGGGAGATTATCCTGATTATCTGGGTAGGCCCAATGTAATCAAAGGGTTCTTAAAAAAAGGAGGCAGGGTGGTTGAAGCAGAAGGAGATGCGATGACAGAAACAGAGGATCAGAACCAGAGAATGATTTGTAGAGGCTATGCTGCTGGCTTTGATGATGGATGAAGGGACCATAAACCAAGGAAGGGTAGCAGCCCATAGAGGAAGGAAAAAGCAAGGAAACAGATGGTCCCTTAAAACTTCCAGAAAGTATGCACCTTGCTGACACCTTGCCTTTACCTTAGTGAGATCCCTGTCAAACTTCTGATATAAGATAATAACCTTTTGTTGTTTTAAGCCGTTAGGTTTGTGATAATGTGTTACAGCAGCAGTAGGGGTGTTCTAGTTTGCTAGGCTGCCAAAATTCAATATGCCAGAAATGGGTTGGCTTTTACATTGCGGATTTATTTGCTTGCAAGCTTACAGTTTTGAGGTTGTGGAAATGTCTAAATCAAGGTATCATCAGGTGATGCTTTCTCCCAGAAGACTGACTGCCAGCGATCCTGGATTCCTCTGTCATATAGCAAGGCACATGGCAGTGTCTGCTGGTGTCTCCCTTCTGTCTACTTATTCTATTCTATTAATCATTGAGAGGAATGTTGAAGTTTTCAGCTATAACTATGAATTTATCATCTTCCACTTTCAGTTTTACCAGATTTTGTTTTATGTATTTTGAAACTCCATTTTAAAGTACATACATATTTGGAATTGCCCTGCTTTTTTGAAAAACTTACCACTTTATCATTATGTAATATTTCTCTTTAATTTTCTTTTTCTAAAGTCTATTTTGTCTGATATTAATATAATAATTCAACTTTATTTTGATTTGTGTTTGCATGGTATTTTTAATCTATATTTTTATATTCTTTATGTAAAAAGTGTTTTTCCTGTAAACATAATATACCTGGGTATATTATACTCTCTACTAAAAGTCCCCATCTGAACATGCATGCTGTCTACCTTTTCTACTGAAGCCTTTAATGATGACCAGCATCATGGTTATTTTAAATTCCCTGTTTGATATTTGCAACATCCATGTCATATCTGAAGCTGACTCTACTGAATCTTTCTCCCCTTGCTTCTTGTTTTTTCAGATTAGTCAGTTGCACTGTAATCTCATGTTTGTGATGGCTTTGGGAAAGTTCTGAATTTTCAGTTTTACATATTTATGTTGCTGTTATTTAAAGGTGGGAGAATTGCTCTTTCTCACATTTACTTCTCAAATGGATACCAAAACTGATACTGTAGACTTTTTAAAATTAAGTAAAAACATCCCTGTCTGTAGGCAGCTTGTAGGTTTATGTGACTGTATGTAGTAAGACCAGAAAGGAACAGGTACACAAATAATCTTAATATGAATCATTAATTTTATTCAAATAATTTTTATTATTCAATACATTGACAGACATAATGAAAGTATAAGCAAAATATTCTATTTGAATTCAGAGGAGTTAATTACTAGTAATTGTGAATTTTAGAATAGCTTATAATGTAGGTGATATAGATGACAATATTGAGAATATAATGGAGTTGAATAAGTTCCTTAATGTCATGTAGCTGGTAACTATTACAGCTAAGACTCAGACTCATGTCTGACTTGTCAACATCCATGCATATATATCCACCACATTTTATATCCAATTGAAGGCAGAATGAGAAAAGATGCTAATAAGATTATAATATTTGTGGTAGACTGAGAAATATGAAGATCAGCAAGCATCTATTGAATAACTCAGATCAAAGATTAATTAGGATTTGGTTATGGAATTAAAAGTGGCAAATGAATGTTAGAATTGCTATGGAAATTAAATCTTCTGGATGTGATAATTAATTGGATATAGAGGACAATAGCTCTCATTTAATGACTGGAAAACCTAATACCGAAAGGCAGATATTCTGAACAAAGGGAGGATTAAAATGAGGCAGAAAAGGAAGGTGATGAGTTAGGTTTAAATATATTATTTCAAGATACTCAACAGCATATATATGTCTTCTTGTCCAGTAGATAGCTGGACGGTACTAATGTGGGAAAAGATTGAACTAGTGAAGAAACTTGGTATATAAAGAGAAATAAACTTAGTTCAGATAAGTTATTGCAGAATTGTAGGGTACTGATAGGGAAGAAATTAATGACAAACACAGTCTTGATGAACACTGAATAGGAGAGAAAAAGGGGTCAAAGGATGAGGGGCAAAGATTCAATGTTAACTAATCAGAGAGAAATGAGAAAACTTTGCCACAAAAACTCAAGGAAGGGAGAAGATGTAGCTCAAGTGGTTAAGCGGCTGCTTCCCATGTATGAGTCCCAGGTTCAATCCCCATTATCTCCTAAAAACAAACAAACAAACAAAACAAATGAAGAAACCAACTCTCATTGGGGAGTGGATGTAGCTTAGTGGTTGAGTGCCTGCTTCCCTTGTATGAGGTCTTGAGTCCAATTCCCGGTACCTCCTTAAAAAGAAAAAAAAAAAAAAAGAAAACAGGGAAGAGAATTTTTTTTAAATTGAGTTTAATTATGTCAAATGCTGATCTTGAATGTAGGGAAAAATATGGGAAAAAGCTATTGGACTTCTTGATAAAGGCTTTGCTAGTGAGTAATAGTTCAAGCAGAGTTGTGGTACAGAAGCCATAAGACAAGAAAATAAATTTTCATATCCAATTTTTATTAAATACACAAATTCAGTTTCAAGAATTTAACTGGGCATCCTGTAATTCAACAGCATATTTATTACTCTGGAAAATGTTTATATTATGGTCAAATACAGAATAATTTGAAAACTGAAATACCAGGTAAAAATACTATTATAGTTGCCTTTTGACCTAAAAATTTAATAAAATTAAGTACAAATGGAATTTATTTCAAGATTTTTTTCTCAGATTAGATACTCTTTTTTCTTCCCTCTTAAGTTTTCCTGGAATTCATCTGGATACAAGCATTGTTGTGAAATTAACTTTTTCATTTTTCTGAGTATGTCATTAAATACCTCTTTAAAATTTCTTACTTCAGGTTGACTTGTTTAGTGCTTTATTTGTGCAGGCTCATTTTGCTTTCTTTGCTTAGTCAGCCACATCTCTGATTTCAATTGGAATATTGGCTACTCAGGATCACATTATGCTTCAGTGTCATTTGTATCAATTCCACTGGTTTCAGAATTGTTTATACTAAATACACTGGAAGCAATGAAATCTTCAGCAACCTCAAGCATGAAAGAGTTAATTTTCAAGGTTGATCTGTTCCCATATTTCCGACTGTAATTGCTGATTATTTTTATGTTGTAATGAAGCAAAAATGATCAAAGCACAGGGCATTTCTTGGGGATTCATGACTGGCTGGCTTTGCCTTGGGCCATTAACCCCAGTCATTAGTTCCCCTGGAAATGCATTGTGCTGAGGTCATTATTGTTAATAACAGAGCTGTATGAAAACATTTGCACACACTCTAGAGTAAAACTGTTGATTATTTTCTGCCTGTACAACTTTTGTGATTGAAAAACCTAAGAGTGATGAAGTTTGACCAAGAGAAGAAAAATGAATTACTGTTCAGTGGGGAGGATTATGATATATATTTGTTATAGATATGTTTTTTTCTCTGTATGTGAACAAATGAGCAAGCATTCTCTTTATTTTTGATCCCTGAACAGTATATACATATTTATAATTTGTTAACATATTGCATAGAAGTTGAAGATTTTAAAATTGTCTTGTCTAATTATAGTGGCATTAATTATGAAGAACAAATACTGTGCAAATATACCTTTTTTTGCTCCTACTGTAAACCTGTTCTTTCTTAATATCACTGAGAGAATGAATGTGGATAACAATTTCTTCTAAAATTAATTCCTTATTCAATAACCAATCAAAAATCTATTTGTGTTTTCCCTGAATTATTATTCCTTAAAATAATGGCAGTGTTGACATGTAATTATCGCACACTATACATACACACACACACACACACACACACATTTAATGTCCTTTATACATATCACTTAACTCACCAAGAGTAGCTACAATGTGAGACATAAAAAACCTTTTGGGGAAATTAAATAGCAACCTAAAATTCTGTCTTAATTTTCAAGGGCCATTCACATCATTGAAACTTCTCTTGAGTTAAGCTTCCAAAAAGGGTGACTGTTGCCCTTAGAAAGAGAAGAGAGATGAGGAGATGCCAAATGGTCAAATTGTATTTTGAGAAAAACTCAAGAAATTTTGTATTCCCCTTACTCCCTCATAAAAGACATTGATTTCTGTGATAAACTTCAGTTAGTCACTCTTGATGCTTAATGAGGAAGACAATGTCCAATTTTCATGAAAGATTGTAAAATCTGTAATACTACTATAAGTAATTGCTATAGTGTTTAACTTTCTTTTTCTATTCTCCTCCCAAATCAGGAGGAAAATAAAGAAAAGATAATGAGAGTTGGCTAGTGGAGGACTCCAGATGTATTCCCTATAAAATTCACTACATTTAATGGAGTTGGAAGGCAGATAATATACCTGAAAATGTCAGGTACCATATGAATGCAAATTTTTAAAAAAATTAACAAGCAAAAAACAGCTTGGAGAAAATTTTAAAATCTACTAGTAATTTATTCTATATTACTAGTAGAAAACTAGTAATTCAATCTGGATTTCTCAAATAGGAGTAAATCAATGAAATGTGAATTAGTGGAAAGATCCATCCTCATTTAACAGATGAAAAAGCAAGGCTCAAGTAAGTAATTTACCTGAAATAAATCACTTACAGAACAGCAGAAGTAAGATTTAAATTATTCACAAAGCATACCTTTTCCACTTTATTCTACATGGTTTAATCACACAGTAATATTCACTATTGTGTCTTTTTTTTTTTAACACTGTGGAATCACAGATGATGATAAGACAAGCATTTTTCAGTAGGTAGAAAACAAAACGAGAGATAGGAAATGGTATGAAGTACCAAAAGTATGTGCCAAAAAGGAGTATAGATGTGGAGGATGTGGTGTGAGTCTGAGAACACCTTTCGCTGGGGTTCCAAAAGAATCCCCACCCCCACTCATACCGAAGCAATCAAACAAAACAACAACAAAACCTTTAACTAGAGTGTGGGTAGATGTGAAAGTCTGGTGACATTTTACTATATAGGAAAAGTATTAAACCCTTTATATTTGATGTATCTAAAATTTGTTTTCCCTTTTTAAAAAATTTTAGGTTCCTATATAGCTTAACATTAAAAATACTAATGAAATGCTCTTTCGGGAATAATTCTTCAGCAAAATATTTATTAATGAATATGTGTAAATGTGTATATATGGAAAGAATAATTGGCTAAATGGATAATATTCAGGTTGGAGAATATGTATCCTTTGTGATATGTATTTCACAAAGTCTATTTCTTATGAAATTGAATTCATTTTAGAAAAAAAACCTGAAAGCCCTTTAAAAACATATCATCTTTTCTGTAGGTTCCATATTATTTCAATTACATCTAATTATATACACAACTATATATATATATATATATATATATATTCATATTTATATGCAGGGTGACCCTTTTGAAACAGAGCTTCATTTTATTCCTTATTGTTTTTTAAACGGACCACCCACATATGCTTTAGAAATAATTATGCATATGTACCTGTTTAATGGTTCTTTCTTCTGTATCAGTCATAATGGTGGTGAAGGTTTTTTTCAAAAACAGAACACCATGGAGATGGGAGGGTTTCTTTGCGATGGCAGCTGCTAGGAGAGAGGCAGGGTGCCTTATCCTTGGGCTATGTAGGGAGTAAAGATACTTCTTTCTTTTTGATTGAAATGATGTTCCTTATTATTCCCAGGTATTTAATCTGTTGTTATATTGCTTTTGCAATTTCAAAATATCATTTCCACCATTGGCAAAGAGGGTTTAAATGAGAGAAATGTAAAGGGAGGCAGAAACTCAGGAAGAAATACTGGGAATTCCTTTTGCCACAGATGCTTCTCTTTAACTTTTCTCTACAGAAAGTCCATTGTGTATTTACGGGAAGAATTCTTTACATCCACATGGCTAGGTACCTGTGGGATAGAGATGGGAGAAATTGTCTCATTTCTAGATAACTATCTTTGGAGGCTGTCAGCTGGCCTGTCTTCTCTGAAATCATTTCCTCATCACAGCATTTTCAGGATGGAATCTGGGAAGAATTACTCACCTTAGTGATAAATACAGCTGGAGAGCAAGTGTACAGATAGATGCCTTTTTTATGCAATTATTTGGTAAAATAGAAGAATGGCAGGGTTCATATTCATTATTATATTTTGTGTTGTGCCTTTCACAAGGAGAGCTCAATTTGATTATTTGATGATGATTTATGATGATGATCAATTAAAAGTGAAGTATTAATCATGGTAATTGAGGGATTAAAATGAAGTTTTCATTTCAGAATGGTGCCAAAATCAAAATTTTACATAAGTAGCATTGTCTATGTTTAGCTTAAGATGTCAGCATTCCCCACTGTGAGGAAAATTTTTAAGTAATATTTGTTGATTGCTAATATATTTACAAATGTTCTAAAACTATCCATAATGCTACCATCTCTAAGTGCTAATTTTTTATCTTTCTTGATATACATATTATAAAATGGTACAAAAAACAATGTTTGAAAATATAACTTTTTAGATGTTTAGTTGAAGAATGTATTCAATACATTCTTTTAGTAATATATTTGACAAAGATGTTATGACACTTCCAATGGAGATTCAGTAAGTCTACTTATGCCTAAACTTTCATTATCAAATATTGATACTAACTATCATGTACTTCTTTAAAGAACTCTCTGCCACCCTTTATCTGGCTTTACTTGGTACCATATTACTGCAAAGTTATTGACTACTGAAGGTTTAAGATCATCATATATTTACAGATTTTTTATCATGTTCAGAGTATGTTCACAGCCATTATCAGCAACATTTCTTTGTTTCTAAAAGATAATAATGGACTATTTCTCACATTTTACTGCTGTAGAAATTAAGCGACATGTAGACACCCCCCAGTTTTTGCAAGTAAAATAGTAGTAGTTGAGTCAGGACTAAAACCTGAATTTCTGGTTCACAAAAAGTCATAGATTGTATCAGGGATTTCTAAATTCATTCATACAAACAATCATCAACAATGGCTTAAGAATTGGAGGATAATTAAGAAACCCATTATTTTAAACCACTGTTGAGTCCCTCTGTTTGATCTTAGGTTCATTGGCCAATATGGGACTTTATTTGCCTCCAGGACTCTCAATCCATGACCATTTGATTATGAGCAACCCTCTTCTCTCAAATGAAATGCAACCATTTATTTTCTTACAAATCCATTTATTTAGTGAAGAAAAGATTCCAAAAATAGGACCAACTCTGATTAACCATGCAAATCTAAAGAAGTCAGAGAATGCCTGGAGAATGGATGGGCTAGACTTATAGGAGGTAGGGTTGCAGTGAGGAGAGAGGGCAGAAAGGAGGAGAAGGGGAAAGGAAAGAGTAACTATTCGTATTGGGAAGGGCAATTGGATTGACACATCAGATTGACAGATTGAATTGATCCCAAAAGTCAGACCTCTTAACTCCTTGGGGACAATAATCAGACCTGAATTCCCAATACAATGGATCAAATCCTATTCACTGATGTATTCTGTTATACTCAGATTGTCTTCTGGCCCAACCCTTTTAGAACAATCCCAGACTCTTAAGTTTGGAGACCGTAATAAAATTTGAGTCAAATTAAATGCTTCATCATTAGGATCCCCCCATATAACTGAGATCACAGTTAATAGCATAGAAAGTTGTTTTTCCCTACTCACTTCAGCATCAAGATTTCAGAAAGTAAAGGCAGATAGGGACAAATGTGACACAAAAATCAGCCAAATGTTTATAAGCAGCTCCAGACAAGGAATTTTAAGTAAATGAATCTGTCTTCCAGGTGGTGACTACAGAATTAAAAGTGAACCTATCCTTGGGAAAGGAGGAAGAATACTCCGTAGGCTCACTTTAGAGGAAGAATTTTATTTTTAAGTGAAAAGATAAGTTATCATTGTGAAGTGTTTTTCCTGAGTGCATCCCACACTAGTGCAGTCTGAGAATTTTCTGTTACATGGTAATTAGGTGTTTAGCTCTATCTTTCTCCAAGGCACCAAGCCAAGCTTTGGGGGATATACATAGGAAGAAGACAAATTCCCTGAACTTAAGTGTAGATGCTTAGACACTACTTAAATGTCACAGAAGAGGAGTAGAGAACCAAAATGGGATACATGTATGGAGATCTGACGGGACAATAAACAGGGAAAGCTAATTTTTAAGGTGGATATTGAAGGATGGGACACATTTTAACAGAGAGCAAAATAATTGGGCATCTTGGAGTAAAACATATTTATCCACAACATTAACTGTTTTCAATTAATTGGGTGAAATCTTCAGACTATATGGATGGTAATTAGAAGAAATAGCCCTGTGATATTTGACATTAGGTCTATGGTAGAATGTAATCAATGATTTTTTTCCCCATTATAACACAAAGTCCTGAGAGAAACCACTATCTGGTCTTAGTACCAGAAACAGTTTTGCTTAATAATTGGTATTGTTGTCCAGCCTCTCCAAATTGTGCACCTGACCAGGTTTTTATTTTCACATAGGCTGATAAAAAGGAAATTTTCAGCACATCCATAGCTCTGACCTCATTCAATAATCCTGTCCTTGTATTCCTTACTCTTTTGTTCCACTCTTAACTACATATTATATTTCATATAGTTTGCTTTTATTCATTTACAGATTAAGTAGGGAAAACACAGGATATGAAACAAACAAAAATAATATTGCAAATGTATAGTCACTGAAGGTTTTAATATAGAGAAAACCAGAATTCTAAATTCAGATGTTGTTTGTAAGAGTTGGTAAACATCTGTTAAAACATAAAATTTCTGCTTGCTTATGCAGAAGCACTGTCCTTCTCCACAGCAGTGGATCTGGAGAGCAGTGAAGTCAGATTTGGGGTTTGATGGATATACTTAAGCAAAAAAAAAATGTTGAACCACAGTAAGGATTCTCAGCTCAGAGCCTGCAGAATTGGAAGAAAGTTATTTCTCATCTCCTTGGGTTGAGGTCAAAAAGTCAAGTTAGGTGAACTAACAATAGTAATAATAAGGCAAAACTTATTCTATAAGCCAGGTTGGGACCTCTCTTTCCAATAAGTCTTGTTGCTACAATTACGTATTGGTCAGGTCAGATAGTTGCACAAGTTTATATTTGCTTTGCTCAATGCCCAACTTTTTTACATTCAGTGATACCTAGTCTCTGCCTCTGGCTTTGTACCTTGCTTCCTAGTCCTTTCTGATGGATGATTCGTTCAATGGGGCTAGCAGATGATAATTTCAGCTGTAAACAAGATTCTTCCCTCCTGATGACCACCTTGGACTCCATACAAAACAGTCTATGAGCAAGTGATGCCACCTTTACTCATTTGACTCAGGCTCCTGGAAAGCTTACATGGTTGTTTGTCTGGAACAGATTCCCCTACAAACCACTTGCTTAGCCGGAGGAAGGAATCTTTGCCAACCCCTGTGCTATGATGAAACATTGATCACCTTAACGTGTATGGGATTTGAAGCTAAATAAGAATTAGTGCAAACTAGCTTTGCAAACACTGATGTTGAGGAGGTCGAATCATTTAGGTCTAGGGGAGACACAACAATGTGCAGAACTGAGCTTCTCTTTTCCCAACATTCAAAACCCAAAGAGACACAACAGCGAGTTTCATAGCTCTTGTCTCACTTTAAGAAACATGCAGGGAAGCGGGTGTGGCTCAGTGGATAGAGCCACCGTTTACCATATGGGAGGCCCCGGGTTCGCGTTCCGAGGCCTCCTTGTGAGGGCACGCCGGCCTGAGCGGCGCGGTGGGCTGATGCAGCAACCTCACGGCAGGAAGCGGTTGTGGCTCAATGGATAGAGCACCCGTTTACCATATGAGAGGCCCCGGGTTCGCTTCCCAGGGCCTCCTTGTGAGGGCAGGCCTGCCGCGTGGCGCTGTGGGCTGATGCGGCAAGACCTCACAGCAAGGGAAGCAGACACAGAGAAGACATGCAGCGAATGGACACAGCAACACAAGCAGCAAGGGGGGGGTAAATAAATAAAATAAAT
>JAQZBX010026048.1:0-29184 GCA_029593785.1 Cabassous unicinctus
CTTCCCCCTCCAAAGCTCTGAGTGGGTCTGTTTGGAGGATGCTGTCCTTCATGGCTAGTGAGGACTGGGCCGAGGGAAGGTAGAATGGCTTTGAAGTAGACAACAAGAAGAACTAGCACGGTGATGGCTGAGAAACGTGACCCACGCTGCCCCAGATGACAGAGAACCGGGAGTGCTTCGGTGTTTGGGAGTACGTGAGCCGTGAAAGGAAGCCAGAAAGGGGAAATGCGATGTGTGGGGAGGCCTCCTGCTAGCCAGCCTCTCTGACTGAGCGGGGAGATCATTTCATTAAAGAGCCTGGGGCTGGAAGAAGGGGCCTAGGTCGCAGCCCCTGGTTCATCCTGGGCCCTGGGCAAATGCATTCCTCCCTCTGGGGAATCCACAGAACAAGGAGTGTGGAGGGAGCTTCAACCTCCCTCCACAAGGGGCCACCAAATGGACAGACAGGATCAGTGGGGAGGGTCCCACTAAGCGTCGCAGGGCTGGAGACCCTTCTTTCCATGACGACGCACTGGCCCACAGAGGCCCCAAAGAACAGCAGCAGCCGCTGAAGTTTTGCTCTGCAGAGCTTTGCCTTGAGGGAGGCACAGAAAGCGCTAAACGTATCCGGATTTTCCATTTTAAGCATCAGGAACGGAAATGATTCGGTGCTCACGGATGTTTGAGAGTGTTCAACCAGAAACCGGACACAGAACTTTTATTTGGGGGTGGGTCTTCAAGATGACCCAGTACAACTCCACCTATGCAAGACTGCAGTGAGAAGAAGAGAACTCCTCTCTGCTTTTACAGAGTCCTGCCTTGGCCCTGGAAGTCCTTTGAACCTCTGGGAACCTCCTAGGACCCCCGAGTCTCCCTCCCCCCACCCAAGTCAGTGCTTGTCCAGACGACACAGGCTCCTGCAGGGTCAGCACCCACCACAGCCAGTTTCAGAGCTTGAAGAAGAGGAGGCAAGCAGAGAGGGGTCAAGGATGCCAGCAAGGGTTGTGGAAGGATTTGGAGGTGAGACGCAATCTGAGACCGAGAGCAAAAGTAAAACGTGGAGAGGAACACTGAGGAAAAGGACTCAGCAGATTCTAAGGCCACTACGCTGAAAGGAGGTGTTCAGCCTGTGTGGGTCCCCTGGGAGCCCCTGCTAAAGTCCCCAGTGGGAGAGGGTGGACTCCCAGGCCCTCTCACTCCCTGTTGCAAATGGGGACTTCGGATGGACACAGACCATGCTAAGACCCTTATTTTCTGTGAGCCACAGTTCTCAAACTTTTTGGAAAGAGGACTCCTTTACACTTAAAAATTATTGAGGGCCCCAAAGAGCTTTGATTTAGGTGGATTGTATCTATCAAATATTACCATTCTAGAAATTAAAACTGAGACATTAAAAAAATTATTTAGTAGTTCATTTTAAAGTAACAATAAACCCATTATGTATTAACATAAATGATGCATTTTTATGAAAAAGAACTATCATTTCCAAAACAAAGGAAAAGTGGTGTTGTTTTACATTTTAATTTTTGCAAATCTCTTCAATGTCTGGCTGGATTCACACATCTATTTCTGCATTAAATCTGTCTGAGACACCTTGTTCTAGTTGAAGTCTATGAAGAAAATCCAGCCAGATATGTATATGGAAAGGGAAGCATAGTTTAATAAACTTTTAGATAATATGGATATCCTTCTCTGATACTACTCCAAAACTTTCTTAAAGGTTAATTGCAATGCAAAATCTGAAACCATATCAATGAACTTTTTGTACTCTAACACATTAAAATCCATTGGTCTATCTTGTAGTTTGAGTAGATCTTTTACTCATGCGTGATTTTATAACACAAATTTTGGTCACAGAGTTATGCAGATCTTCCAAACGCTGACACATACCATTACCCAATACCAAAAATATCACATTCATTAATATCACCACCAATCTCATCTGATTACTGAGAAGATGGAGGATAAAAAATTCCAGCTGCACCCAGCTGCAAACTGTCGCACCTCCCATGGGATTGTCATGAAAATTAAACAAGCTAGGATGTGTGAGGTGCCTGACACACAGGATGCTCATTAAATGTCAGTTCACTCCCCCACCCCCTCCACTCTGGTGCATCTAGTGAGCTCCTACTGATTCCCCAGTACCCAGCTCAACTGTCTCTCCTCTGAGAGGCCTCGCCTGGCTCTCCCAAACACAGGTGATTGCTCTCTCTTCGCTGCTCCCTAAGTACGCTGTGACCACATGCACTGGATGAAGGTATCACTGTGTGTTTCTACGTCTGTCTCCCCCAGCTGACTGTGAGCTCCACGTTAGTAACCCTAGCATATATCAAGGTTCCCAGTAATTGGGTGCAAGCTTACTTCCTGACCAGAGGATAGAACCAGGCTCTCTGGGAACACCACACAGCTTCCTTAGTATCATGGCTGTGAGCCAGTGGATGGAGGGGGTGGAAGGAGAGGTGTCCTGGGAGGGGCACCAGTTATCTTCTCAAAGTTGATCCAGGCCTGCCCTGGCTGAACCCACTCTGAATCCCCTTTGGGGCCCCATCGCTGCAGCTCCAGTAGGAGTTGGACACATGGCTTTGGAGCTGTTCAAACAGCAGCCACTAACCTCTTTAGGCCTCACCAGTAAACGGATAATAATGAGCGTCTGTCACATGGGCTTTTGAGACGACATGAGACCCAAGTAAGTGTCCACTTCCCCTCCCCTATCACAGACCAGCTATAGGAGTAACATGGAAAATTCCATCTGCAGCCTCTCTCAAGCTGTCCACTGGGAAACTCATTTCCTGGTGCTCCCAGCTAGCACTTATGGAGCACCGTCTGTGTGCCAAGCCCGGTGTGAAACATCTTTTAACATTTTCCACTTCCTGCCTTCCCTGAAGATGAGGAGGACAAAGGCCCTGATAAAATGTCACCAAGTGGCAGGATTGGTCAACTCCAGGAACATTTGGCTGACGTGAAGGGAGGGGTCACTGATGACAGCCCCAAAAAGGTGCCAGCAAGAAATGAAACATTATCCTGGCACGATCACACAAACGCCAAGGAACGGGAAGGTACGTTAGGAAGCGGTTAAGAAAAGAGTTCCTTCCTCATCACGGATTTAGACCTGTCCTGTCCCTGATCATTAATTTTGTCCTTGGGAGATGTGGCATTATGTGCATAATTTAAGAGATGTGATACAGGCGGGCCCAGGCTGGGGTGGGGGGCGGGGGACCACGGCCTCTCCACAGGCCACTCTGCAGAATTTAGGGGCCAGCAGGCGTCTGTGAGAACCGTGCTGAAGCCCTAGAGTGTCCCTCCAGATTGAGTGACTCAGTGAAGAGGGAAGAGCTCACCATGGGAGGACACTTCTGTTCCCCACTGAAATTCTTCACTTATTTCCCAAAGCCCACTGCCCCCTCCTCCACTCCCACTCCACCCCAGACTCCTAGACCATGGTCTCCCATTGAATTAGGGAGATGGTTTTCAAACTGTCCACGGAGACCTGTAAGTGGGCCATGACGTCAACTGTGTGCGGTGACTGCATATTTTAAAGACAGAATAGTCAAAAAAGAAAGTATCAGAGTACATCTTTCACAGTAAAAGTAAGTATCGTTACTCTAAACTTGTGTTGGTTACAATTTCACATACCTATTTATGTATGTGTACTGAGCCTTGGTGGAAAATATATTTTCATTGTAGATAAAAGTAAAAAAAAAGTTTGAAAATACTGCCTTGGAGGACATTGTGAGAAGAGAGCTGGAAAATAAGGAAATCGCCAGCTCGTCCTTGAGTGCTGAGGCAGGCAGCAGGAGGACGGAGCACATCACCCTGTCCCCCCATTAGAGCAGACTCTCGTAAAGACCTTGGACTCTGGGAGCCGAAGGTGAGGAGATGGCCCATCCTGGACCAGCTGACCATCTCCTCTGGCATGAGCTGCCATACATCTTGACCCTCACCGTGTATGGGAGCCCCATCACTGACCCTCTGCCCATTGCCAGTGGCCGGTGGGGGTGGGGGGCAGGGGGGCCAGCCCAGCAGTCTTGGGCCCCAGGCTTCCTGCACAACTTCAGACCCATCTTGTTGGCAGCCCAGGATGCTTGTTTGCCCCCAGGGCCCTGGAACCCCATGGGGGCTGCAATGGGAATGTCCTCACCCCCCAGGAGCCAGGATAGCTCAGACCCTCACCCCAACTCATTATAAGGTCAAGGGACCTTTGAGACGCAGACAAAATGCTTGTGTTTGTAATGCTGACTACAATGGAATCTTTGGGGCTGGTGGGATCATAGAAAAAACAGACTGAGAGCAGGGATTTTCTTTGTGGGGGCCACATCACAGCCTCTAGACTGGGAGGTTTGTATGCCTGTCAAAAGAGGATTTATGGGGAGCAGGTGTAGCTCAGTGGTTGAGCACCTGCTTCCCACATACAAGGTCTTGGGTTCAATCCCCGCTACCTCCTTAAATAAAAAAGAGAGCGAGAGAGAGAAGAGGGTTTAAAGAAAGGAAAAGGTCCACTTTCCATTGCATCTCAAAAGGCACCAAGAGGTGAATCAGCTCAACGTTAAGAATGTCCCTAGAACATGGGGAGGGACATCGACCCCCACGCAGGGGAATGCAGATGCCACTTCCACATTGCCCTCCAAACCAAGATGAGAAAGAAGCCGCCACTGTTTCCTGGATCTGAAGATGCAGCGGGGCAGATGGCCTGATGTGGAAGCTCGTCTCCAAAGACGGGCCCAGTGAGCCGGCCTCGCGGCATTCGCACCCTCATGCCCCACTCCACACTGATCTGAGCTGGCTCTGTGACCAAAAGAAGGACCCGCAGCTTCTGCTGCCTTGATGTGGGGGGCCCTGAGCTACCAGGTAGGAAGTGGTCTACCCTGGGGGAGAGGTCAGGGCAAGGCCTCCAGAGAGGGCAAACCACGGGGGCCACGTGGAGAAAAAGGGAGACCCCCCCCAGGCCGGAGGGCGGTGGGGAGTAGTGACTAGGGCAATCCAGGTGGGAGATGGTGGGCACCCAGCAGTGGGGCTGGCAGGGTGGCAGGGGGAGGACCAGGGCTGCTCTCCCAGGTTTGGAGTGGGGTGCCAGGTGACTGATGGTGCCATCCACCTAGGGAGGGGGCAGAGGAGAAGGCAGGGAGATAGGGTGTTGTGGACTGAGAGAAAGAGAGAGAGAGAGGAGCTGTTTCTGCCCGTGAGTTTCTGCCTGTAAGTCAGGTGAGGGGACTTGCTCTGAGACACTGCCTTCAGCTCCAACACAGAGTGGGGCAGGCAGCCTTTCATTCATTCCACAGGTATTTTATTCAAGTCTTGCTCTGAGCGCTCTCTGGACACCTCATCCGAATACCCTTAAGACAAAGAAAGCAATAGAAATTCAAACTACCAACAGCCAACCAGAAGGCCTGGCTCCAGCTGGAGGGCCCTGCTTTACTTCTCAGCCCAGACGCCCCTAACTCAAGGGGTGGTAGACAGTGACAACTCTGATACTTGTCCCACCAGCTGCCCCCTGACTCAACTCAGAGGCCTGAAACCCGTGTGCCCCCAGAACAGTGCAAGCGTCACTCTCCGCCCCCAAGAACCCCCATTCCCTCCTCCATCTTTCTAAATTCCAACCAAAACCTCATGTTCCAGGAATCAAGTGGCCCGGAAGGGGCGTTGGGGGTGTATAGGCTGGGGTACAGTGATGGAATGCACGCCGAGAGGGGATGACTCTAAACCCAAAAGGCCAACGAGAATTCAGGAAACTGGAACACCTGTGACAAAACGTTAACTCGCAGCTAGTTAAGAAAAAGACAAGCACCCCAACAGAAAACAATGGGCAAATTTTAAAACTGGCCATTTGGTAAGGGATAAATGCAAATAGGCAATAGCATAAAAGTATCACAAATTCTACTTGAACCTAAGGAATTGTCAAATATGTGCATGATAATGCTTTGAGTTAGCAGCACTATAAGGGGAAAAAAAGCCATCATAATGGGCTGATGGGAGGAAAAGTTGCTACAAACTTTTTGGGAAATGCAGCAAAGTCTTAAATATATGGATATGGATATGGATATGGATATGGATATGGATATGGATATGGATATGGATAGAGATAGAGAGATGTAGATATAACCTCTGACACAGCTATTCAACTTCCAGGTATTTATCCATGGGAAATAATTAAATATGCAAGCAGAGATTTAGTCTCCAGTATGTTCCTCACAGGGACATTAAGTTAGCCTTGGAGATAAATGTAAAAAATTTGATATAACCTAAGTATACATCAATGGGGAGTTGATGAAACATATTACAGTGCATCCATATAAGAAAACACTATGCAGCTTTAAAAGGTTATGTGTAGAAGAATATTTACTGATATAGAAAAATGTCCCGGGTTTGTTGTTGAGCAAAAATGTAAGTATGCAAATATTTTTGGGGGGGAAATCTGTGATGGGATTACCTCTAGGAAGGAAGATGAGGGGATTGGGGACTTCTGGGAGGAGGGGGGCACTGGCAAGATTCCATTTCTTGACCCATGTGATATTTCATGGATGTTCCCTTCATCATGGGCTCATTTGAGCAAGGTTTCTGTTATCATGGCACTAGTAACATTTGGGGCTGGAGAATTCTTTGCTGGGAGGGGTTGTACTGTGCTTTGCAGGCTGCTTAACAGCACTTTGGCCCATACCCACTAGATGCTAGTAGCACACCCCCTCAGTTGTGACACCCAAAAATGTCTCCCGACAGGGCCAAATGTCCCCTGGGGGTGGAATAGCCCCCGGTTGAGAGCCACTGCATTAAAGCATATATTTATGTTTTCTGTACTTTTCTTGCATGCTAAATTTCACAATGTGGTTAAGAAAAAAAGAATCTTGGAGGAAATACATCAAATTGCTAACAAGTTAGCTCAACATGGCAGAGTTTGGGACCATTTTTTACTTTTGCTTCTTGCCTGTCTGAAATATTCCATCTTTTACATTGAGTGCATACTATGCTTATGAAAAAGAAAAACGAAGCTGTTTTCAATGTTTAAGTCACTTTTAATGCTTAAAAAGTCCGATACAAGAATCTACTGCTCCTGCATCCCACCTCCCCTACACAGCAAGTTGTGTCTGCCCCTCAGGTGTGTTTTTCCTGGGGACAGGTATGGTCTCCACCTGCAGACCGAGCACCTTGCAAGGCCACGACTGGCCACCGGTCTGTTTTGCAGAGGCTCTATAAGATCCTCCCAGGCTCCTGTCCAAAGTCTAGAGACCCCAGGAGAGAGAGGAGGGAGGAGGAAGGCAAAGGAGAGGGGTGGGCTGGAGAGGTCAGGGGAGGAAGAGTGGACCTGACGGATGAGGGAGAGGGAGGAGCCACTAATGACTCCTGGGCTGCTGGCTGGTAAGCCTGGGTGAAGAAGGGTAGAAATTCACCAAGTGGGGACACGCGAGATTACAGCCTTCAGGGAGCTCCAAGGGAGCAAGGTAACTTGTTCGGTTTTGGGGTGCATCCCAGCACCTAGAACAGCACCAGGAACGTAGCAGATGCTCAAAAAATATTTGTTCGATGAACTAAATGCATGAATGAACAGGCATACGTAATCATGATTCAGGGTGGAAAATGGGCAGGACAGAAAAGAGGGACACTCTAAAGGCTATAGGAAATGAAGCTGCTCATTCACGCAAATGATCAGTCGAAAGTACCTACCATGGCCCAGGTACTCGGATAGAATTAATTAATTCACAAATTCAATTAAAAAGGAATGCCCAGAGCAGTGGGTGTAGCTCAGTGGTTGAGTGCCTGCTTCGCATGTACAAGGTCCCAGGTTCAATCCCTGGTACCTCCTAAAACAATGTAAAATATGAATGCACAGAGAAGTGGATGTGGTTCAAGAGATTAGGCTCCCAACTACTGTATAGGAGGTCCAGGGTTTGATTCCCGGGGGCCTCCTGGTGAAAAGCAAGCTGGTCCACACAGCGAGCTAGCCCGAGGGGAGAGCTGGCCCGCACAGAGTGCTGGCCCACATGGAGAGTTGGCTCAGAAAGATGATGCAACAAAAAGAGACACAGGAGAGAGACAATGAGAGATGCAGCAGATCAGGGAGCTGAGGTGGCACAAGAGATTGAGCACCTCTCTCCACTCTGGAAGGTCCCACCGAAAGAGAAGACAAGCAGACACAGAATAACACACAGAGAGCAGACAGCGAGTGCAAAACAACGAGGTGGGGGCGGATAAATAAATAAATCTTTAAAAAAAAAAAAAATGAATGTGCAGTCTTCATTAATAGGCTCTACCCTCTACCCTGAGGCCCTTAGACAGGAAAGCCAAAAAAAGTGCCCTCAGAGTCCAGCCTCCCAGAGCTCATAATCTATTTTGGGAGGCAGGTCCTGAAATTACACCCGAGGCTGGAATGCCCAGGGAACAACTGCAAGGAACGTGTGCCCAGCCCAGGCCCAGGCCTTTCGGGCTGTGTGGGAGAGGCTGGCTTCTCCGTTAGCCCCGTGTGTGACATGAGGGGTTGGACTCGGCAGGTCTCAGCCCCAGCTGTGCCTCTGAAACCCCGGAAGATGTTTTAGAAACTCCTAAGCCTGGGCCCCACTCCCAGAGATCTAACTTCAAGTGGGGCAGAGGGGGGAGGTTGCCAAGGGTCTTCCCAGACGCTTCTGCTGTGCAACCAGGGTTGAGGATGTCCAGTCTAGACTCTGTAAGTTCCGGGTCTGGTTCCAATGGCCTCCCACCCTGAGCGACTTGTCCACCCCAGACTCCATCAGGAGTACCCCTTGGTAGGAAGCATGTTAATTTCACCTTCCTCCACATTGAAGACCAATTTTTCTCAAGGTGTGGTTCCAAAATGACCTGCATCAGGTATTTGTTAAAATGCTGATTCCTTGGTCACTTTTCAGATCTGTTAGACTGGAATCTCTACAGATAGGACAGGACGCATTTCAAACACTCTCTCCAAGTGATTCGTGGGCACAGTAAAATGTCCTCCCTGCCCCAGACTGCATGAGACTCCCAGGCACATCTGGAAATTGGTGAAAGGCTGGGTCAGAAAGGGCAAAAAAAAAACCACCACCTACTTGTCCTTGGCACTGAGCCACCACAATGCATCGGACAGGCCGCTGCTCTCAAGGAGTGCCCAGTGTCCCAAGGGAGGGAGGCAAATAAGGAGAAAGACACGGTACAAAATGCTGTGGCTTCCAGAGAGGAAACGCTAAGCATAGCCAGGGCAATCCAGGGTGCCTTCCTGGAGAAGGTGGCATTACAACTTGGTTTTGCAAGGCAAACAGACTTTGAAGAGTTGGAGATGTTACCTTCTAATTATATTTCCATTTTGCTAGATGCTCATCCATGCAAATAATGCATTGTAAATGGTGGAGAATGCAACCCTATGGGGAGGACAGCAGCTACATGCACTCGGGGTACTGGGGCCAGGGCAGCAGCCAAGAGGGTTTACTCATCTGCCTGACTCAATAGCACTGCCCACTCCAAGCACTGGTAGTTTCTCTGTCAGTTCCACTGACCTGGACACAACACTTAACTTGCCGTGTTTCTATTTCCTTCTCTGCAGAATGAGGATACTAGTAGCTACCTACCACAAGACTGCTATAGAACCAGCGAGAAAGAGCTGTGAGAATGTCCCAAAGAGTTTCAAAGCATCTGAGAGACCTAGGAGGCTCAGTGTCCCTAGGGACTTTCTTTCCAGCCTGTGGTGGCTCCACAACATCTGCCCAGGAATAGCTTAGGCAGCACCTGCTGGGCAGGAGAGAGCTAGGGGGTTTGTACTGCATTTGCATAGTGAGCCCCCAGGCATGGCACCAATCAATAAAAATAGTGTCCTAAAATGTTTCAATTCATACTTTTCAAAAGAGTAATCAAATATAAATGTACGAGGTCACGGGTTCAATTCCTGGCACCTCCTAAAAAAAAGAGAGAAAGGAAAAGAAATATATGTATATATAAACCCATAACAAAGAATAAAAGTTACACATGGGTCTCCCTTTGCCAAATCATGGGTTTATCCATCATTATAATTTGGTGGGTGCTTGGGGAGCTGGTGGAGATCAGGAGTCAGATCTAAAATTCCCCCTTGGTGCCTCCACTGATTTCAGACCTCCTGGAAACACCTGCCACTTTTCCCTGTACGGATGACCAACTTTTGTGATACACAGACTCACACAGACTTAATACTAAATTCCACAAGGCCACAGGGTAACCCTCTAAGAGGAAAACCCTCTCCTTTTTTATCTTTCTTTGCAGGACTTGGGTCCTGACTCACAACTATTGTTCCTTCTTTGAATTTTGACAGATCCTTCCTCTTCCTTTCCCCCCTCTGAGACACCTCCTTCCGTGGGAATCTCTGCCTTGAAGTGGGGGTTAAGGAGGCCTGGGGAGAAGGGGGCAGAATGGGGGAGAGTTGTGAGGCCTTCGCTGTCCCAGAGATAAGCCTTCTTGAATCTAAGCACCACATGTAGGTGCTTAAGCTTGAATTTGGAAAGACATCCTTGAATCCTTCAAAATTCCTTATGTCTTGGCCAAATCCTTCCTATTCTGTCCCTTTTCCTCCTGGTGGCGAGATGGCCAATAGGGCCTTTTAATAAATGATGGGCGAATGAATGAAATAAAGGCACAGCTTTCCAAGCACACCGTCCGCAGTCCAGTTTTTAAGCGGCCCTGATTCCTCTCTTCTGCATCCCTCTTCCAACCCACCAATCCCCATGGCCCAGTAGGAGCTCCGCCTTTATTCCCTCCGGGTCTTAGAAAAACTGGCCTTTGACATATACTTTGCCACAATTTCAAAGCCCTGTGCATTTATTGTGCTGTTTCTTCCTCTTTGTCCCCTCAGCAGAAGGCAGGGCTGAGATTTCTGTCCCTGCTGACAGGGAGAAACTGTGGCCTGGCCAGGGGTTAGCGCCGGAGCCGTAGACCCAGCAGCGAGCGCGGACGCACGGGCGCCGCGGCCACGGGTCTCTCACCTCGGAAAGTCAGGCTGGCGACAGGGTCGCTGCGCCGGTCCTTCTTCACATTGGGGAGGTTGCTGGCCCTCACCAGCAGACAGCACAACATGACTCGGCGGCCCCAGGCGCGCAGAGCGCGCGGGCGTGCGCGGGGCGGGAGACGGAGCACCGGGCCACCGGCACCGACCGAGCCCAGCGCTGGGCTCCCAAGCCGAGTGGGGGCAGCTGCGCCAAAGGGGAGCTGTGGCCCCCGCTGCGCCTCCGCGGAGAAGTCGCCAGCTCCGGGGAGAGGCCGCAGGGAAGACACCGGACACCCCCTCCACCGACCCTCCCTCCCGCCCCTGCCCAGATCCGCCCCGGTCCCGGCGGGCGGGGCAAGCAGGGGTCAGACGGGCGCCTGCGGGGGCGCCTGCTCCCTCCCCCGCGGGTCCCCGCCCCCGGCCAGGAATGGTTGCGCGGCGGACGCCGGGCGCACAGCTCCACGCGGGGCCCACGGCGGTCCCGGCTCCCCGCGGACCCAGGATGCGGGGCCCGGCGGCCGGGGCGCACCGGCGGACGTCTGCCGCGCCTCCTTCCCGCTGCCCCCAGCCCCGGCCGGCACGCCGTGGGCGCTCGGCGAATGGGTGCGAGCGAGAAAGTGAAGGAGGAGGAGGAGGAGACCCAGCAGCCAGGACGACTGGAAGCCGGCAGCGAAGGAGGCTGTGCCGGGCGGCGGAGCGTGCCGCGCGCCCTGAGCCCCTTCCCGCTCACCCTTCCCTAGCTCTCGGAGCCCGGCCGCCCCCTCCCGCTGTCCGCCGAG
The DNA here is from genome assembly GCA_029593785.1 of Cabassous unicinctus. Taxonomy (NCBI): domain Eukaryota; kingdom Metazoa; phylum Chordata; class Mammalia; order Cingulata; family Chlamyphoridae; genus Cabassous; species Cabassous unicinctus. The sequence goes on from JAQZBX010026048.1 coordinate 11,683, forward strand.
GCCGTTCTAAGGCGTGCTGGGAGCCAGGGCCCGGACAGGTGCCCAGGACCGAGCCCTCGCGAGCCCGCCTCTCCGCCTTCCCCGGGGCAGCCTGGAGGTTGCTGGTCTCTGGGGGCGGAGGTCTGTGTCCAAATCCGATTGCGTCCCCTGCAGCACAGAACGCCGGTCGCTGCCCATTCTGTTCGCTGCAACGCCACCCTAACCCCGCTCCCCCCAATAATCTCGAGACCACCTCGCCCCACAGCGGGAAAGGTGGCTTATAGCGTGAGCCTCGATCGCGACAGCCCTTAGCAGGCTTCTGCGTTATGTCCGGTTCAGGCGAACCATGACCGTGGCGGTTATAACCAAGATGGTGAGAAATGGCGGGATTCTGGATATATTGTGAAGGAGAGCTGACAGGATTTGCAGTTTGGGTGGCGTGATGGGGTCGAAAGCATGACTGGAGTGGGTTCGAGAGAAAACCTGAACCACCCAGTAAACTCCCGACAGGCCTCTGGCTTCTGCCCTTGTCTCACGTCTATTCTCAACCCCCCTCAGCATGACCCTGGCACAGCAGAAGTAGATCGACATACTCCTCTACTCAAAGTCCTCCATCCCACTCAGAGTGAAACCCAAAGTCCTTACGAACACTTCAAAAGCGCCCTGACTCCTCTGGCCTCCTCTCCTGCCACTCTCCCCAGCACCTGCCCTTCTTCAAGCATGCCAGCCCTCTCTAGCTGTTCCTCTGAGGGGTCCAGTCAGCGCCTGCCTTGGGATCCTTGCCAGCTGCTCCCTCCAGCTGTAACACTCTCCCCACTCCCTCACCCCTCTCCACAGCCGCCTCCCTCACTTCCTTCAGGCATTCACTCAAATGTCACCTCCTCTGGTCACCCAACTTAAAATTGCAAATTCCCCACCACTGCACACACAAACTTTCCATCTCCTCTTTGTTCTTCTTCTTTTAGCACTCATCGCTATGTAATGTATGCATCTTATTTCTTTTCCCCCTTCCCCATTAGAATGTCTGCTCTGAGAAGGCAGGGATTTCTGTCTGTTTTGTGCAGTGCTGTATCTTCAGTACCTAGAACAGTGCCTGGCACAAAGTAGGGGCTCCATAAACACTTTTGAAACATTCATCCATCACCTCTAACTTGCTGAGAGCTGAGGGAGGCCCTGGGAATGAATCACACGACTGCCCTAAGGGGTAGAGACCACAGAGGGAGTCAACCCCACTGAAAGGCACCGTGAGGAGTGGAAGGCCAGCAATTCTGACTGGCATGGGGACCGGAAGAAGAGACAGAGAGTCTGAGCTTGTCCCCTCCCCAGCCTTAAGGGTTGTAGTTCCTCTGGCTGTTTCAGGCTCTCTCCCTCCTGACTCTACACCTCTCCCCGAGTGACCTCCCTACTCATATGGTGAGGTTCACACTTCCCAAGCATGTGGACCCCCATCCTCCCTCCTAACAGCACCAGCCCTAGCTCCATGGCGAATCCATCTCCTGTCCATGACAATCAGTCCACTGAAGGGACGGACTTATATTCCATGATTGGAGAAGCCCACTCCCTCTCCTGCTTCATGTGAATATAGAAGCAGGTAGATGCAACTACCAACCAGCTCTAGAATGAAGCAGACACAAAGGACAACAGACCGGAGAGAAAAATGGAGTCTGCCTGGGTTCTGGATAATACTGGTGGAGCTGTACACTGAATATGCCCAGAGTCTGCCATGCCACTGGATTGCCAATCAGTTGAGCTGATGGGTTTAAGTCCATTTATTACAGAAGTCTATTTGGGCCAGCAGTTTGGTTACTTGCAGCCTAAAGCATCCTTACTGATACCCGTGACTTTGGTACCTACTCTGTGCCTACAGCATCCAAATGCCTCCGCCTAGCCCCACCACTGCAGGAGCCTCTTAACTGGTCACCTCACAGTCACTCGGGCCACCCCTGGGCCACGATCTACACACAGCCAGGTGATCTCAAACCAAAAGTCACTCCCCTGCTGAAAACTCCTTAGAGGCCTCTCATGCTCTTGGGATCAAGCCCAGACGCCCTACCTTGACCCACAAGGTGAGGCCACTCACTCTCTCACTCTCTGAACTCCAGCTCCAGTGGCTTCTCAGCTCCTGGAACATGCAAGCTCCCTGCCAGCTCCCAGCTCCACTGTACCCTCTGCCTGTGGCTGCCTCCCCCTCCAGCTTTGCAGGGCCACCCCGTTCATCCTTCAGGCCCCATCACTTCCCCAGAGAAGCCACCCCCGACCTCTGCGGTCTAGGTTAGGTCCCTCTAGCAAACAACTGCTAGCAGTACTATTCCTTCTTAGAACGCATCACAACTGTAATGAATAACTATTTGTGTAATTACTTGTTTGCTGTCTGGCTCCCCAGCTAGACTGTGAAGTCAGTCGATGCAGGAAGAGACCAAGGTATTCTTAGTTGCCCAGGTATTCTCAGCGTGTAGCACAGGCTGCCTAGGAGTTGGCCTTGTGGACATTAAACGTGGCTCCCAAGTGTCCACTCTACTGGTGATGAGTCTAAACCAGGAGCTCTCAAAGAAGGTAGTACTGCCCCCTAGGGGGTAGTTTTGGATGTTATGAAGCTTTTTTTTGCTTGGAAGGATTCATGGAAAACCTCCTTCCCCACACCCCACACCCTACCTATCCCCCACCCCTTCCCCAACCCATCAGAGTTACTCAGACTCAAAACAGGAAATCTGTAGGGGATAAATCTATCATTTCCAGAGGAAAATTCCAAAAGACTTTTACAAATGCTTGGCTTATGTCCATGGAACTGGGAATCTACACACCTGTTCTGCAAACCACAAAAGCAACAGCTGTGACCTGAGCCCTGTACACTTCCTGAGGCCCTTTTTCCACCCCAACCTCCACCTTCCCCGGTCTGGCTGCTGTTGACTGCCTAGGGCTTTGTCCTACAGATATATGTGATGGTTCTCTTGGAGCCTTCATACCAGGGTCCAGTACTCAATGGTCCAGTCCCCTCCCATGGGACTTCTATCAGGAATGATATAATATATATACGTTCTCTCCTTCCTCCATAGAAATAGAATTCCTAACTGGGCACATGGCCACCCATGTATAAAGACTACATTTCCCAGCCTGCCTCGCAGCTCAATATGGCCATGAGATCAAGAGCTGACCAATGGGATATGAGCAGAGGTGATGTATGTAACTGCCTGGTTGAGCCCTTAATGACAGGCGGATATGTCCCCATGTCCCTTTTCCCACTGGCTGAAATGTGAGCCATCTTGGACCAAGTTGTCAATGGCGCCTCCTAGAGATCACAGAGCAAAAAGACAGAAAGATCCCAAGTGCTGGACAGTCTTGTAGCCTGAACCCTACTAGCTGAGTGCCTCCCTCTCCACTATCAGGTTTGCCCCGCTGTTCATCAGGACTCAGTTACAAGCAGCCAGGCCTGCATTCCAACAGAGGCAGCAAGTGGAAGGCCGCTTTTACTGAGGATACAGGTTTGGAGGCATGTAACAGAAACCCAAAGAAGAGTGGTTCAAACATGTTAAAAGTTTACTTCTCTCTCTTATGAAAGTATGAATTTAGACAATTCAGACTCTTATGGTGATTTTTGGAGAGGTTTTGGATCACAGAAGGGTCACAGCAGTGGCAGGGGAGGATCACTGGTGCAGGGTGTCAGTGACGTGGGGATGCATGGGAAGCGATTCACCTGGGTCATGCCTCTGAAACATATGAATATGTTCAAGTGTTCATGGGACATTGTCTCGGTAGGTGGAGATCCACACAATAGCCGAAAAGAATATAGAATTCCCATCCTAGGGAGCTCTGCTACATTCTCTAATGGGACAGCAAGAATCCCCCAAGTACAGGGGTGGTGCATAGTGAAAGAGGACGGACCATTGCACTGGGCCCTTGATATTGATGATTATACTTATGAATCTTTTCTTTTGAAATTGAAACTTAGCCTAGTATTATATGTTGCCTAAGAGTTATCTCCTGAGGGCCTCCTTGTTGATCAAATGTGGCCTCTCTCTAAGCCAAACTCAGCATATTAGACATACTACTTTCCCCCTAGCATGGGACATGACTCCCAGGGATGAGCCACCCTGACACCAAGAGATTATTACCAAGCACCGACTAGCAATGCATCTGGAAAAAAGACCTTGACCAAAAGGGGGAAATGGTAAATACAAATGAATTTTTATGGCTAAGAGATTTCAAAGTGAGTTGGGAGGTCATTCCAGAGGTTATGCTTATGCAAGTCTCAGCAGGATCTCATTGACTGCCATAGTAAACAGTACCTCAAATAGCAAGGCTCCTGAGGGCTCTAGAGATATCCAGAAACTATAAGCTGGGCAGACAGCTCAGGAATTCAGCACGCTGTCAGTGGGCTTTACGTTGGAATTTATGCTCCCCAGTGTAACAGAGTTAGATTCATTCAGAGTTAGGTTCTCTACACATAGCTCTTCTGCCCCTTTTATTTGAACCCATAATTAGCACTATACTTGATAAATATATGTCCCAGAGACTTAAATCTTTGGTCTGTCCATGTACCAGTTGAGCCCTGAATTTCATCAGAGTTGTAACACCTACTCTCCAGTTCATTGGACTCACCCAGGACAACTAACAAGGAGATGATGATGGACAATGCCCATTCCAAGGAACAGAGAGTGTCTACAACTGCAAGATAGGTCTATCCATCTGCCTCATGGTATCTAAGCCCCCTCTCAATTAGAAGCGGAGTAGGAATCACCATCCTAAAATCCTCAAGACTGGGGAAAGAACAATGGACTAAAATAGACTTATTATTATTCTGCTATAGATTTATTATTCTAGCAATGGAAGAGCTTTTATCATTGATGTAAAGGCAGTGGCCACCAGAGGTTCTGAGGGATGGGAGAGGGAAGAATAAGTATAATATGGGGGCATTTTCAGGACATTGGATTTGTCCTGCATGACATTGCAGTGACGGATTCAGGCCATTGTATATTTTGTCATAACTTACAAAATTGTGCAGGACAAAGCGTAAACTATAATGTAAACTGTAGTCCATGGTTAGTAGCAATGCTTCAATATGGGTTCATCAATTGTAACAAATGTACCACATTAATGAAGGATGTTGCTAATGTGGGAAAGTGTGGGAGGGGGAGAGAGTGGGGCATATGGGAATTCCTTATATTTTTTATGTAACACTTGTGTAATCTAAAACTTCTTTAAAAATAAAAAATAAAATTAATTAAAAAAAAAACTCTTGAGGTGGTCTCGGAGTAATTGGGTATCTAGACTACTTCCAGATTTCCTTGGCCATGTGACTCTATCCTAAAGTTTCAAGGGAAAGAGATCTCCAGGTATCACAACCCTGTTCCAAAAAGTGGAATGAAGGAAATTGGATTTGAAGGTATATCATTTCCTTCAAAGGACATGATCCAGAAATTTTACAGACCACTTCCAATTATATTCTTTTAGCAAGAACTTAGTCATGTGACTACACCTTTTGCAAGGGATGCTAAGTGGGAATGAGGTCTTCTTCTGGCTAGCCACATGCCCAGGGACACCATCAATCTATGCTATAGTTGAAATGTGTTGTAATGAACTTGTTCTATATGAATGTACATTTTATTGGGATGAAGTTCACTAATGCAGTGGTACCCAAACCTTTCTTCCAATCAAATGTGAACCCAAGAGAACTAGAGAAAGCTGAGAAGTCTGGTTAAAATGCCAGGTACAGTGGAGTGGATGTAGCTCAGTGGTTGAGCACATGCTTCACAGGTACGAGGTCCTGGGTTCAATCCTCGGTACCTCCTAAGAAAAAAAGGCAGGTACAGAAGCCCCACCCATGTAACTCTTATGCCCATGCCCTTCTCACACCCACTACCACAAAAGTACCTGAAGCTCCTACTGCTTCATGAGTCATGCCACTTTCTGGCACCCCAGACTCCTCGAGTCCCGCCAAGGCGATGATAAGGCTGGCTTAGGAGCCACAGTTGGAAGGGGCTGAGGGGACCTGCCTATGTGCCTACTGCAATGACATTTCAGGCCTGATGGAGGTGAGAGGGCACTGACACTCTCCCCGACATCCCTCTTGGTGTCGGCCCTGGAAGGTGCTGCCTGATGAAGCCAAGTGAGAGGAGACCAGCTGTCTCCTCTGGAGAGTCCAGGACCAACATGTCCAGGATGAAAAAAAATGCTGTGCCACAGACACTGTCGCTGGTGACCCACGTTCACAACCAGCCTGCAGATGTGCTGACCCTGGTTGATACAATGTTCTATAGCATAATTGTACCTTAATTACACACTAGGAGATTTCTCATACAAATCTGGATGGTCAGCTTCACTTGAAAAATCAGAGAAACTGGCACATGGCACCCAAATTCTCTGCTGGACGCTGATGGTTAGGCGCCTTCAGCTGGGGCGTGCCCTCGGCTCCGCACCAATGTGCACTCGTGCTTTCCCTCCAGCCCCCTCTTCTTACTTATGCCACCTGCCAGGCTCCCGCAGGCCCGGATTTGTGACCCCTGTCCTCTTCTGGTGCCTGTTTGGCGTCTTACTTACTGAAAATGGGGAGGGAGTGCTTCTAACAGGGTGCCTGCCTGCTGTTGGCATTGGGCCAGCCTGCCACCTCTGGCTCAGTTCTCCCCACGGGGTCGAGGGGCCTTTCCACCCACCTCCACCGACCTGAGATGGACACTCTGCAAGTGCGTTTACAGGGCTCTTCAAGGCACAGTGGCCAGGCTCCAGTCACCCAGGAGAATGCATGAGTCCGTGCATCCTCTTCCCTCTCCCTTCACGTTCATTTAAGAACATGTATCCTTGGATGTCCCCATCCCACCAAAGGGCACCTGTGTGTCCGTCAAGAGTGGGAAAATGTATGTGCAGCAGTGACTCTGGTGGCTGCCGGGGTAGAGCCCTCCTGTAGTGGAAACAGATGGTCTTGGGCTCCTGTCTGGCCTCCCTTTGCTCCCTTTGTGATCTTAGGCAAGTACCTTGACCTTGATCTCTGAAATCAAGAGGACACTACTTCATAGAAGTGTTTGGGAGGAGTGAACAAAACCCTGCAGCTCAGGAGGTGGACATCCTGCTAACATTTCATGCTAATGAGTCCATCCGGAAAGAGACTGGTGTGCAGGGAGGAGAGAAGAGAGTGAGCGTGACCTGGGGAGAGGGGCTGGGAAAGTTTGTGAGCCCCAGGGGAGGCACCAGAGGAATATCTGTTCCAAGAAAGAAGTAGCACCATTGTGAGGGCCATGGCCAGCCCTGAGGCCAGAGGACAACTGCCCTCAGCTCAGAGGAGGCTGTTCCAGGGGGTGCAGCCAGAGGAGACAGGATTAGAGACCCTGGGGCCTGGGGAGATGGACAGCCACCCAGCTGGTTGTGTCCAGCCCGGGAGATCAATGGACAGACACACAGAGTTGATGATAGAATTGACAGGCAAAAAAAAGATATTGAAGGGGCTCTTTAGATGTATGCAGGGATTTCTTAGCCCTGGAATAAGAATTATAGTTAACATTTATTGAGTGCCAGGCACTATTCAAACTACTCTATGTGGATTAACACAAAGACTCTTCAGAACCATTCCTTCAGTACCTACTATTATCATGAACACCTTATAGATAAGGAGACTGAGATACAGAGTGGTTGAGTGACTTGCCCAAAGCCACACAGCTGGTAGGTGGCAGACCTGGGATTCAAAGTCCAAGATCACAAGCAGTCTGGGTCGGAGTCCATACACTCAGCCACCGCCCTTTCCCGCAGCTTGCTTGATGCTCTCAGTCTGCTGGATTGCAACCAAGGCCACCAGCTGTCTGCACACCCGACTTCTGCTGCATCCTGGACTGGCCAAGCTAAGGGCCTATGTGTAACACTGCCTCTTCCCGGAGGTCCAGAATGGAGGCCGCACCCACCGCGGGCTGCCCACCTCGGAGTCTCAGGACCCATCGCTGTGGCCCGTGAGACACCAAGGCACGAAGGCATGGCCCAGAGGGAGCATCCTGGACCAGCTGGCGACTGATGGGTCCCGTCAGATACAGACAGAGTGAAGTCAGAAAAGATCCCCTGAGAGAAGCACGTGTCTGTAAGGCCAGAGGGGGGAGCTGAGGGCCTGTGTGCTGGGTGGGAAGGGCAGCGAGTGGCAGCAGGAGTGATGTCTGTGGTACAGCAGGATGTGAAGAGATTGGGCTTCAGGGTCTGACCCAGACCAGGTTCAAATCCTGCCCCTCCTCCTTTTACTGAATGTCTCTAATAAATCAGAGGAAAAACAGGCAGATAGTGGAGCAGTGAAAGACAGGGATGTTGGAACCAGACTGCTTGGGCTTGAATTCTGACTTCCCTACTGAGTAGTATACAACCTTGGGCAAGTTACTTAACCTCAGTTTTCTCATCTGCAAAATGGGGATGGGAAGAGTTGCTAGGAATATTCAATGAGGTTTGTGCATACACATATATGTCTGGTCCATATTATAACTAGAAGGTGATACAGCTCCCATTAAAGGAGTTCTATTTAGAGCAGTGCCTGGCTATGCAAAGCATGGGGAAGTTAAGTAGATCTCTTTCACAGGGTTGTGGTGGGGTTTTGAAGCAACCGCATCTGGAGATGGTATGATGTTCATGCTTCATGAATGTCCATTCCCTCTCCTTATTTTGAATTCACATTTTAAAATTCAGAACCCTCCGTCTTTGGGCCATTCCTCTTAGGCTGTGCTCCCTGCAACCTTGCATTCCCCCTACTTTGAATCAGCCCCAGACTAGGTACCCCAAGCACAGCCCCCTCCCCCAGCTGGCCCCGGCCCTGGATGCCTTAGGCGTGGGCAGCACATGGTGTGCTTTCCAAAGCACTTTCTTATTTTCAAGAACAACAGAGCCCACTGGTGGGGGATGGGGAGGAGAATGGTGCTTTGGCCAGTATGTGACCGTGGCCAGGCCACTGTGCTTCTCTGGGCCACTGTTTTCATCTGTAAAGGAGGGTAGTATCTTTGCCCTTTGGCCTCATGGAGCAGCTATGAACATGAGATGAGTGTATGGAGCACAGAACAGTGGTGAGGCTCTGGAACACTCAGTGGTGTAAGCCAAAGGAGAGGCTTTCCTAAAGGCTCGGAGAAAGGCCAGATCTGGGCCAGCTGGTCAGGGAAGGCATTCCAGAAGGCTGTTTTGCTTTGAGCGCTGTGTTCCTGAGACCAGAGCCTTCAGGGTAATCATTCACCAGCCTGGTCCAGGCCTGGAGAAGGAAGGCCAAATTTGGACATGGGTTAGGAGTTTGGCTAATCCTGGAAGTGGAATGTGGCCAGCAGTTGGAGGAGGGGAGAGACTGCATTTCGTGACTGCCTGGTGTGAAGGTGAGGACTGGGGGAAGGGGGCTCCAGCCAGCCCCCTCCCCAGGCTGGAGGGGGGGGGTTTGTCATTGTCAGGCAGTGCTTCCTTTCTCCACAGCGAGCTCTGGGCCCTGGAGGGGGCAGCCCACCCAGAGAAGCCAGGCAGCCAGCAAGGGGCAGGACTGCAGACTGACAGCGGCCAAGGGGACAGGAAGGGGGGTGGTCTGGGGCATAGAGGAGGATGCTGGGCACAGGCCCATGGACAGGCCCTCAGGGCTGAAAAACAACAGGAAAGCCACCTAGCTACTTCCTGTGGGGAAAGCACTGCTGGGGTTAGAAAGTGCTGCCCCATTCTTTCTTCATTCCTTCCTTTCTCCTACAAAGGGGAGGGACCCTGAGGTATGAGGCAAGGGTGCATGTATTGGAGGGGGAAGTGTGGTCAGGAAAGGTGATTCCTGCTGAGTAGAGACAAGAGGAGACAAGTCCCCTGACAGCAAAGGCAGGGTCATCGAGGTGGCCCTTCTCAGCTCCAGGGGGGCGGCCTGCATAGCTCCAAGGGGCGCTATTCACAAAGACTCCTCCACCCACACACTGGGGGCTGGGGGCTGGAGTGGGAGGCAGCTGCTTAATGGACAGGGGACAATATCCTCCCTCCTCTCGACCAGCAGAATATTTACAGTGTGAATGGTGCCCCCTGGAGTTGTGCAACCCAGCAAGGCCACTCCTCCCGGCCACACAGGGGAACCCCTGGCCTGGCCTGCCAGGAGCTGGGGATACAGAAAGGAAGTGTGTTGGATCCCCATGGATGCCCTCTGTCCCTCCCCGGAGACATGTTGAGAAAGCTCATTTCCGGAGGCACTTATGAGAAGCTGATCCCCACTTCCCTCCCCTAACCCCTTTTTGTGCACACTGCATTCCAGGACACAGGCCCATTCAGCAACCCTGGTGCAATGAATAGCCTCTAGCCACGCCCCAGTGTACACACATCCTGAGTACAGAACACACCGGAACCCCCAGCTCCCACCCCAGTATCGTGTGCACCTGTCACACACACGACTTCTCTGAGCATCCACTCCTTGGAACACCCCATGTGTCATGTGTGCTCAAAAGTGTGCAAGTGTCTGGGAGCATATGTGAGCACGGGTGGCTGGTGACATGGATAGCCAGAAGCTCGAGAAAGGAAAGGAGATATCTGTGCTGGAGAGCCGGGGACCCGCTGAGACCATCATTTCTGGGGCCCGGCACAGTCCTGGGACATGGGTAGATTAGAAGTCAGCTCTCTGGTGGAGAAGGGTATAACTGAGGGTTAAGAATTAACAAATAATTATGACTACTAAATCATTATATAGATGCCTTTATATTCTAAAATAGCCAAAGGTTAGTATCTGAAATTACTGCAGCTTAGCTAGACTAGTCTCATCCCTGTTTATGGTTACTCCAGATTTAGCCTCACCCTTGCATATGCTTACTTTTGTGATGGTGATTCTAGACTGACCTTACCCTTGTTTATGGTTATTCTAAAACCAGGCTCACCCTTGTGTATGCTTACTATTTTTTTTCAAGGAGGTACAGGGGATTGAACCCAGGACCTCGTACATGGGAAGCAGGTGCTCAACCACTGTGCTACCTCCACTCTCCACACTTACTCTTATGATGGTGAATGAAAAACCTTGTAACTGAACTTTTTTTTTTTTTTTTTAAGATTTATTTATTTATTTATTTATCCCCCCTTGCTGCTTGTGCTGCTGTGTCCATTTGCTGTGTGTTTTTTCTGTGTCTGCTTATCTCCCCCTTGCTGCGAGGTCTTGCTGCATCAGCCCACAGCGCCCTGCAGGCCGGCCTGCCCTCACAAGGAGGCCCCGGGAAGCCCCATATGGTAAACAGGAGCTCTATCGATTGAGCCACACCCACTTCCCTGTAACTGAACGTTGATCTGTATCCCCCTATTGCAGAACCTTGTGACACACCCTGAATTGGTACCTACCCCCATCCTGTTCAGTCCCTTAGTGTTTATTAATGAAGGAACCTGTGCCAGTTTCATCCCAATTATTCATTAGCATTCTGATATTATAAAATAGCAAAATTAATGCAGTTCAGAGAGGCAGTTTTGGGTCATTAGGCCACTGTGCTCTGTTGCATAAACAAACTCTCTCTTTGAGACCCCGATGTCTCAGGAATTGATCTTTAAAGTGCATGGGGAAAAGAAGCCACTTATGCTTGGTATCAAGGGGGGGTGGCAGGTAATGGAGGCTGAGAGGGGAACCCAGCGTGGATAGGGGGGCAGGCTTTTAGACCCTTGTCCCCTGGTCCTCTCCCAGTGTGGCTCCAAACCCAAAGACCCCCAGCCCTGAGCTTGGCCCTCAGGGCATCCAGGCAAAGCAGACAGGGCCCAGCCCTCACCTGGAGGAAAAGTCGGGTCATGATGGTGGGAGGTCCCAATCTGATGAGGGGGACCACAGGCACCGGCCTGATGGGGGGTGGAGGAGGGAGAGGGGTTGTCCCTAGAGATTGGTGCTGGTGACAGCTGTTCCCAGCTGCTAAGTTTCCCCAAGCAAGGGTAGGATTCCAGAAGGGGTAGGCAGTGCCTCAGCCCTCAGTGATCACGGGGCCAGCTCAGCCTCTGACGGAGCCCTGAGGAGGAGGATGGCAGCCAGCTCCAGGCCTCAAGACAGCTGGACCGGGCCTTCCGGGGAGGGCAGGGGAGCCCTGCACTTCCCCGCATTGCCGCCCAGACTCGGAACGACCTCTTTTATGAGATCCAGAAGAGGTGAGCGGGAAGATGCTGGACCCAGCCTTCCTACCCCACCTCGGCTTTAACCTGGCCCCAGAGCCACTTCGCTCTCGCAGCCTCAGTTTCCCTCTAAGTGGCCTCTCCCCGCGGATATGGGTCTTTGCAACACATCTTTAAGGTGAATCTTGTCTCTCACCTCCGGCCACTAGCCTGGGTGAAGAGCTGCGGCGCCCCCTCCCCGACTCTACCCGTCCCGAGCCGCCCCCACCAGCACCACGACCCCCTCCTACCTGCAAACACCGCTGAGCAGTAGGCATCGCTGATGTCGGTGTCCGGGGTGTGGACGTTCTCGGCATAGAGGATGAAGACCCGTAGCATGCCTGGCGCGGAGAGGGCTCGTGCGCCCTGGGTGCAAAGACAGCTGGGGAAGGTCGCGGGGCGCCGAGGCGCGGCTGGTGGGTGCCCTCAGTGGAGAAAGCCTGGCGAGGGAGATGGGTCCTGCTGTTCTCAAAAGGGCGCAGGCCACTGCTAGGCTGCTCTGGTGGGCTAGCCTCGACCCCCGCCCCGGCTGTGCTCACCCCTCTTCTCAGCAGGCGCTGGGAAGAGAAACGGGGCTTCCGCTCATCTTCCACCCCCGCCGCCCTGCTCCGGATCCGCTGAGTCGTAATTTAATGCTCCGGCCGCGGACTCTCCCAATGACACGGCATTTTGAACCTGGCTGTGTAACAGCGACTGGGGCGGCGGCGGCAATGACCGCGTCTGGACCAGGGCTCCGAGCGCCCAGAGTAGCCCAGATCTAGCTCCGGGACCCGCGAGAGACAGGCTCAGACCCTCCCCTGACCTTCCACCTCCGGCCGAACGCGGCGCCAAACCCGTCGCCTCCTCCCGCGGCTGGGATTCGAGCACTTTCTCCCCCGGGGCCAGTCCGGCCGCCCTGGGTAGGACGTGAGATTCCTACCCAGAGGCTGGGAGACAGGCACTGGGCCGGCGCTTTCCTGAGGAGCCCAGAGCCCAGGAATTTCATTGACAGGCAGCGCCGGCTGTCTTGCGCACACCCCCACCCCACCCCACCCCCCTTTCTGGTTGTAAAAGTAACATATGCTAATTTTAATACAGAAAGCATAAAGAAAGAAATCACTGATCCTGGAAAAAAAACAACAAAACATTTAACATTTGGATATATACCAATCTAAGCTTTTTTCTCTGAATGTATACATGCATGTAAATTACAGTGTTTATTATCCGAGATCAGACTGTATGGGTAGTTCTGTGTCCTGCTTTTTCATGTGACACTTATTTGAATCATTAAAAATTCTTCATAAACAAACTTTTCAATGTCTCCATAATTTTTTTTTTAATCTTATGGATGTACTAGATTTACAAAGTATTCTATTTGTAGCCTGCCTCCCTCCCCACCCTGTGGGTTCCCCTCTCAGCCTCCATTACCTGCCACTCCCCTTGATCAAAGGTGGTTCGTTTCCCAATTAGACTCTTCTTAGTTTCTCACTTTTATAAAAAATGGGATATAAACCCATCTTGATCGCTCCTCAACTAGTTCCTCAGGTTGGATTCCTAGTATTGGGCTTATAAGGTCACAGGAGATGACATTTTTAGGTTCTAGTACCTATTGCTAAACTGGTTTCTGGAAGCAGTGTAACTCAGCTTCTAAAGAGGGCCAGTTGGATGGGTGCACAGTTGTCAACAAAACTTCTCCCTGCAGCAGCCCACGGGGACAGCCAGACACTCCAGGGCAGGAAGGGTCAGCTCCTGACAGGGGCCTGGTTTTGCCCCATAATGAGGCACTAGGAGGGGCCAGCACTCCCCCCAAAGGGCTGTGATTCTAAGATCAGTGTGGCACCTACTTCTCCAGGCCACTGGCGGTGCTCCTGCAGCACACTGGGCCTCCTTCCCTTCTTTGCCTAATCTAGTACAGTGCCAGAATGGGGGTGGAGAGAAGTGAGGGGTGAGAAGAGGGGGTTGAAATGCACTTGTCCATTCAACAGATATGTATTGAGTCCTATGTGATGCCAGGCACTGTCCTGGGTGACAGTGACACAATAGTGAACAGAAGTGGCATGGTTCCTGGCATGGAACTCCTGCTTCCGTGGAGAAAATTTATCAAAGAACCAAGCAAATCAGACACCGTTACAAACTGGTAAGTGCAATAAAAGAAAACGGTAGAGTAGCACATAGTAGGGAGGCCTCATCTAGTCCCATGGTTAGTAAGAGCTATTTGAGATGTGATCTGAAGGCCAATTAGGAGTTTACTGGGCAAGGCTGAGGCGGGGGCAGAAGAAGAGAGTATTCCAGAGAGAATGGAAGACCCTGGGTCAAGGTCTCTGCGGGAAGGAGCATGGTGAGGATGGGAGAAAAGCTCAGCCTGCCTGGAGCACACAGCTGGGTGGGGGCACTTGTTGGAGATAAGGCTGGAGAGGACCCTGTGGGGCTTGTGGGCAGCTGCCTTTGCATGCTAAATCCAGAAGAGTGACAGGATCTGATTTACTTTTCAAAAGATCCTTCTGGCTGTGTTTTGGAGACTGCAAAAGGCCAGCCAGCGTGGAGGGGAGAGACCAGTTCAAAGCTACAGCAGAGGACCAGGGGGATGAGAGTGGGGATGGAGAGAAAGCAGGCAAATCTGGGAGGAAATAAGAAGGAAATTCTGCAGAGCAGGTAGGGTCATCACATTTCTTGCTGCAGAGCCTGGCCATTATGTGTTGCTCAGGGGGAAATAATTGTTGGCTTGTGCGGCAGTTTGAAGCTTTTGTGAATCCCAGAAAAGATCATGTTCTTGGACTGATCCATTCTTCTGGGTGTAGGACCCTTTGATTCCATTAGATTCGGTTAAGGGACCTTTTGATTAGATCACTTTAGGGCCTTTGATTGGACTACGCTAGTGACTCCTAATGTTAGACAGAAGGCAGAATTTGAAGTGAAGAGCTTGGACATTTAGCTGAGGATATTTCCAAACTAAATGTGAAAAATATGGCCTGGCTTCTCCTTGCAGCTTATAGCAAAATGCAAGAAGAAAAAAATAAGCTGGGAACTAAACTCCTGGGCACAAAGAAACCAGAAGTTGATGGTTTGGACAATTCCGAGCTTCTGGAAAACAAGTCCCCAGAGGATAGTACCCATGTGAGGATTTAACTGAGCAGGGAACCAGGCAGCCATTTCCTTGCAAGTTAGGATTGGAAATGCAGTTATTCAGAAAGTCTTACTGTCTGACAGCTGGGACCCCTGTGAACTGCATGCAAAACCAACAAGCTTTTTGTGATATCTGTATGAAGGAAACCACTGTCAGCCTGGACTAAAAGGGACAGAAAAGAGAGAGACTGGAGGAAAAACTACTTCAAGAAAAAACCATGGAAACTGAGGTCTGAACTTATCTTCTTGGGCAAAAAGAGGGACCCTACCCATGTGAGGGGAAAGGGTGAGTTTGCCCCAGCATTTGAAGATTTTGCCCCATCCACTTGTTTAGGGAGAGTTCTGCCTCCCCAGGCTTTATGCAGACATTCCCAGGGGTTACAGAGAGTTAGATCACCACCTCACTGTTCTGAGGGGGTTGAGCACATGGCCAGGAGATTGAGGAGACTGTGGCCATTACCCAAGTTTTCTTGGAGGGTGAGGCTAGAGTTCAGCAGTCACCCAGATGCTTGATGAGGGTGGGACCAGGAAGATGGCCATTGGGCAAGCCCTTGAAAGATATGGGCCTCCATGAGGCCCCAAGGAAAAGAAGAAACCATCATTCCACAGATGACTCTCAGACTGTGAAATCTAATGGAGTATACCCTGCAGGGTTTTGGACTTGTTTGGGATTCGTGACCTGTGTTTTCCTTCCAATTTCTCCCTATGGCAATGGAAATGTTTATCCCATGACTGTCCCTCCTTTGTATATTGGAAGCAGATAACTTGTTTTCTAAGTTTCACAAGTCTACAGCCAAAGGGGAATGTTGTCCAAGACAGACTACATGCCTATAACTGATTTTTATGAGACTTTTTACTTAGCATTGTTACTGAAATGATTTAAGGCTTTTTGAAATATTGTAATGGAATGAATATATTTTGCATATGGAAAGAATATGTCTTTTGGGGATCCAGGGGGTGGAGTGTGTCAATTTGAAACTTTTACGAGTCCCAGAAAAGATCACGTTCTTGGAACTGATCCATTCCTGTGGGTGTGAGACCCTTTGATTGCATTAGATTCAGTTGAGGGGACTTTTGATTAGATCATTTTTTATTAGATTGTTTAGAGACTTTGATTGGACTACGTTAGTGGGGTGTGACCCAGAGTGGTTCTTAATCCTTTTATTGGAGTTTTATATAAATGGAGACACAAAGAGAAAGAAAGCCACTGTCATTTTTACCCTGCCATATGAGAAAGGGCTCCAGGATTGCTACAGCTGCAGAGAGACAGAGAAACCCCAAGAGACAGAGAGACTGAGAGAATTCCCATCTCTACTTCAGACAGCCAGTGTCTCCTGGAGAACTGATTGAGCACCTTAATCAGAGTTCCTGGCTTGCCACCTGCCCTACAGAATTTGGACTCATGCATCCCCATGGTCACATGAGACAATTCTATAAAATCTTATATTTACAGATATCTCCTGTTGGTTCTGTTTCTCTAGAAAACCCTGACTAATACAGCTTGGATGGAGTGATTGACTAATTGATTCATTCATTTAACCAACATTTACAGGGTGCTTTGTATGTAGCAGACATTTGTCAGATTCAAGTTTTAGAGAAGGGTTCCAAGTAGGGAGGAGAAATTAATTTCACTGGAGAGAGGGGAGAGAAAAACAGAAAGAGGCCCCACCGATCTTGGGAAAATCCAAATTATGGCCTATTTTTAAAGAAGTACATTTAGCTCTATTCTGATACATCAAGTAACATGAACCCATTCTAAGGCAGAGCTAAAATTGGATCTAAGAAGCAACTAACCACTTATAAATACAGTGTGACTAAAGTAATTTGAAAAGAGCCAATTTTCTTTGTAAGTTAAACATTCCCATTGCAATTTTTCTACTTATTTATATAGCAGGCTCTCTTCCAACTTTTTCTTTACAGCCCAGTCTGTACAGAAATGAGCCCTTACTGAGAATGCACGCAACTAAACTTTATTCCTCAATGTGTAGAACACGTTTGAGGTGTCTTTTTTATTAAAAAAAAAATGGTTTTCTCTGGGACCACGCACCCACAAAGAGAAAGAGAAACAATCCAAGCTGAAACAATCGAATGATCTCTCCCAAGAATTTGGAATTGGGACTGAGAGATAATAGCCTCTGTGTGTGGCTTGAAAATGGAGGCTCAGAAGGTCCACATGGAGAAGTGGAGAAAGTCCTGCAGCCAGAGAAAGAGATCATGAATAAGAAGTGAGGGCAGGGGGAACAAGAGACAGAGAGAGACCCTTGGTCCTGGTCATTGTCCCTGGATCCCATCCCTCATGAGTATCCATGCCTGTGAATTCTAAGAGATGGCCCTTGAGGCAGGTATTTGCCATTTTCCTACTAC
>JAQZBX010026049.1:0-29160 GCA_029593785.1 Cabassous unicinctus
GATAAACAAACTGTGGTCTATTCACATGATAGAATATTATGTAGCTGTAAGAAGAAATGAAGTCGTAAAGCATATGGCAACATGGATGAACCTGGAGGACATTATGCTGAGTGAAGGAAGCCAGACACAAAAGGACAAATTCTGTATGAATGCATTACTATGAACCAAATATATTGTGTAACATTTTGTTTGATCCCCCAAAAAAAAAATTTATATGTGTCCATTACATTTAATGGAGAAATGTATATATTTATTCATCTGTGTTTTAGTTTTTAATTGCTTATATTTTCAATTATTAAATGTACAAATAAAGTTAAATTAAAAAAAAGTAACATCATAAAAAAAAAAACTTCTAATATTCTTCATATAAAGGATGCTGCTTTACAGCTCTGTGCATTTGCTTGTGCTGTTCTGCTGCCTTTCCAGCAGTTTCCTTTCATGGTTAATAAATATATCTGATAGAGTCATCAGTTTGCCAGAGTTGCTATAACAAGTAAATCACAAATAGTTGGATTAAACAAAAGGAATTTATTGGTTCACAGTTTTGGAGGCCAGAAGTCCAAAATCAAAGTGTCAGCAAGACCACGCTTTCTCTGGTCTGTAGCATTCTGATGGTGGCTTGTCAACAATCCTTGGCATTCTTGGCTTGTAGATACATCTCTGTCCCCATCACTTGGCAATCTGTCTCTTTCTCCTCCTATGACTTGTATTTAGTATCCAAGTTTTCTTTGTTTGTAAGGGAACCAGTTATATCAGATTAAGATACAACCTGATTCAGTTTGGCCTCAGCTTAAGAGGATCTTTGAATATCCTATTTAAAATGAGTTCACACCCACAGGACAGCAGGTTAGGACTTGAAGATTCCATTGACAAATGAGTTCTCATCCACAGGACCAAAGTTTAGGACTTGAACATGTCTTTATGTGGGACATGATTCAATCTACTACAGTCATTATTACTAAGATTTAGTGAGGGATATACCAAAGTAATGAATTGTATAATTATAGGCACCAAGACATGTAAGTAAGGAGATCTATTTTTTTAGTGGAAATGGGGCTTCCCCATTTCATATATATTCATAGCATATTTAGTGAAATTATGCTAAATATGCACTAACTGCTATTGCTTTTTGCTGCTATCATTAAGCAAATTTTGAAATTCCATAGAACTATTCATGTGAGTTCTTTGAAATTTCCCATATAACTTAAACCAATTTGGAGAAATCCTGGCTGAAAATAACCCAAAGTTCCTTTTAATTGAATTAACTAAAATTCAATTCAATTCCAGCAAGAATTTGGCATGTTTATTTCTTGATACATTCATTTTTTACTCTTTAGGATACTGATTAATTTCAACACAGATTTTTACCCCAGCTCTGAAACTAAACTAAAAGATGTTCAGATAATAGGATTTCTTTTCAAAAAATGACATTAAAGCAACTTCTAGTTTATTCTAGTTATGCAATTTTGAAGAAAAGCCCTCTGTGGCTTTCTATACATTAGCCTGCCACCTGAGGACTTTTCCAATCTTGCTTCTCATTGTCTTCCCCGTATATTCTCTTTTCAAGTCATACAAAACTCCTTCTGAAACACCAAAACACTATGCACTTTCACTGTTCTAACTTACCTCATGTGGTTTCCTCTCTCTGGATTGTCCTTCTCTTGCTTATCCCTTTTTAAAATTCTGACTCATTCTTAGTTTCACCTCTCTTGGGAAAATATTTCTTGCCTCTCAAAATAAAATGAATTTCTCCTTCTTCTATACTGCCACAACACTTTTTTCTCAATTATAGAATTTATTTCAGAGTCAAAGTTTGTTGTAGCCTTGTCTATATCTCCTATTAGAGCAGAAATTCTTTGAGATAAGGGGCTGTGTCTTCCTTATCTTTGTATCACTATTTTCATTCTGCTTCAATTCCCAAAAACCCAGAGCAATTTCCTTACAGTCAATAGATTTTTGTTATAGTAAATAAAGTCAGTAAACCCAATCAACCAGAATATACTGGAAACTAAAATAAAGTTATAGATCTAGAATAAAAAATTCTCTTTGAGTTCTAAGATGGCATTCAACCTGGTGTTTCATTTATGTCAATGGCATCAGAAAAGTGAGTTGTACATATTACTATAACCATAGGATGATGCTGATCATCCATGCCAGAGTCTAGATGGCTATGTGGGCAGAGATGAAAATAGAGAGAACTCAGAAATTAAATGGGTGGTTGTACTAGAGTTCTTCAGGGAAACAGAACTGACTATATATTTGTATAAAAATATTATGAGATTTTTTATAGGATTTGGCTCATGTGTCTGTGGGAATCAGAAAATCTGAATTCTGTGGGCTAGGCTGAAAGCTGGGAACTCTGATGGAGGTTTTTGATAAATTACCTAGGAGAAACTGGCTGGCTGAAATAGAAATGGAAATTCTTCCTTCTTGCTGCTGAAATCATCAGTTCTCCTTTTAAAGCCTTCAGTTGATTGGAGTAATGAGATTTCTCTCCTTGTTGAAGGCAATATCCTTAGTTGATTGTAGATTTAGACAACCATAGATGCAATAAACTTACTGATGATTTAAATGCATGAAATACCCTCACAGTAACAATCAGGCCAGTGCTTGCTTGACCAAACAACTGGGTACCATAACTTAGCCAAGTTGATGCATGAACTTAATCATTACAGTATTTAATTGGTTGACTTGAGAACTCCTCAAACTATGAAGTCCAGTGATTCATGTGATATTCATGACTGGCCTAGGCAGAAGCTTGCTAGGGAAATAGATGCTGACCATGGTGCTGAAGATTTAAATAGCATCTGTTAAGCTCTTAAGCATGTGGTCTTACACAACATAATAAAAATAAAATCAGTGCCAGTCTAGCACAGAATAATATATTTTATAGATTATACATAGAATATATATTTCCACATGTGCCAATATACAATGTTATCAATAATCATTGCCCACAACTCATGATCTGTTTTTACGAGTATTTCTCAAGTGGATTGAAGTGGATCATTCCTGAATCATTTAAGTTTTTTCAGGTATCTAAAAGGGTGTATGTAACTATCCATCATACTCCTATTACAGCTCCTTGTGGAAGTATTGTGTATGGCTTCATAAAGTTAAGGGGTTGTCAACCAAATTAAGATACAAGCACTAAGAGCATGCATGAAGAAACAGGTCTCTACATTGAGGAAAATTACATTTAATGTGTAGACGTTCATCCTCAAGTTTACTAATTGGATAAGCTTTTGCTTCCAGACATAGTTTTTTAGGATTTTTTTTTTTTGTGTTGTGAATATAATTTATTATTTTTTATAATATATATTTTTTATTTTTTAAATGCTACTTAGATTAATTTAATGTTACACAAAAAATATAGGGATTCCCATATGTCCCACTCCCCACACCTTCCAGACCATCCCACATAAACATCCTTCATTAGTGTGGCACATTCATTGCAATTGATAAATGCATCCTGGGGCTTTGCCATTAAGCATGGACCATAGTTCACATTGTAGTCTACACTCTCTCCCACACATTTCTGCATGTTATGTGATGATACAAAATGGTCTATATCTGTCATTGCAGTGTCATTCAGGATGATTCCCAAGTCCCAAAAAAGCCCCCATATTACAAGTGTTTTTCCCTCTTCCTGCCCCCAGAGCCTCCAGTGGCCACTGGCTCCACATCAATGTTGTAATTTCTTCCATTGCTAGAATCACAATAAGTCTATAGTAGAATACCAGTAAGTCCACTATAGTCCATAGTTATTTCCCCAATCCTGAGGATTCTAGGATGGTGATGTCTACTCCACCTCTAACTGAGAGGGGGCTTATATCCCATGGGGAAGATGGATGGAGCTTTCTTGCTTGCAGTTGCAGACTCTCTCTGTTCCTTGGGATGGTTGTTGTCCATCATCATCTTGTTATTTGTCCTGGGTGAGTCCAACGAGCTGTAGAGTAGGTGTTGCAACTCTGCCCAGACATAGTTTTAATAGTTATATTAAGAAGTGGGCAAAGATACTTGGACTAAAAGGGAAATTCTGGATTAAGTAGACGTGATGATGTTTATTATGAGAGAGATTGGGTATGCAATATTTTCCCATTATGTTAGCTTTAATTGTTGATGAGCATTTGTGTGTATGTGTGTGTGTGTAGCTTAGATTTACCTGAAACCTCAGTATGGAAATAGTGGAATCTCACTATGCAGATATCTCTCAAAATCTTTGTAAGTGATGATCTCTGAATAATAGTTTCTGAATATAGAGGAGAATAAAAAAAATAACAAAAATTTCAAAGCCTTTTACTACACATTTTTAGATTATTGTTCCACATTGTTAGACATTTTTGTCTATGCTTCTGCCTTATACTACATGATTTTTGAGTGAATGAATTATATAATGAATATGAACACATTTTGTGAACTAGAACTTGCTATTCAAATAAAAGATATTGCTATTACTATTTCAAATTGGGCCTTGTTTTCTAAGCCTTTCCACCTTCTGTAAAATGAGGGTACACATTCCCTTGACCTTCTCAGTGACACAATACTTCAAATAGATTAAAGGAATAGTTTTCTACATCCTTGACTTTGATATATACTTGTTACCAAAATTGATCTGCTTGAGAAGAGAAGGTTTTATTTTCCCACTTCCACTTTCACATGTGGCCTTTTTAAATGTAGTGGTCTGAAGCTGTATGTACCCCAGAAAAGCATGTTCTTAAATTTAATCTATTCCTCTGGGTGTGGACCCATTGTAAGTAGGATCTTTTGAAGGGGCTACTTCAGTTAAGGCGTGACTCACGTCATTCATGATGGGTCTTAATCCTATTAACCCCTGTAGTCCTTTATAAATGGAATGAATACAGAGAGAAAAAAGAGAAAGCCACAGAAGCAAAAAGCAAGAATCAGTGAAACTTAAAAGAGAAGGGAGAGACCAGCAGATGCCTCCATGTGTCTTTCAGTGTGGCAGAAGAGCCAAGGATCGCCAGCAGCTGGTCTTCAGGAAGAAAGCATCGCTTAGAGTCTGAGAAAGCATTGGACTTTTCCCAGACTCTAACTGTAAGTGAATAAATTCCCATTGTTTAAGCCAAACCATTTCATGGTATCTGCTTTGAGCATCCTAGGAAATGAAAACACCTCACTTTCCAAAAAAAAGGCATACCACTCACCCATGCACAATATTATTATGATGATGCTTTTTTTCTGGGGTTAAAGAAAACACCATGGCTTCAAACAATGGTTCAATTTAAAATATTGAGGTAGATATTGCGGAAATGACTGCTTCTCAGAATCAAATTGTTAGCTGAGATATCATTAAAAAAATTTTGATGATAGATCACATGTGACTTTTGGCATATGCAATAGTAAATATAAACACATATATAAGTATACTACAATAAAACTTCCATTTCCTTACTATGAGGTTTCATTTCCTAATATCTATACCTGTTAAAACAAATTTGAACAGAATTTACTGTGAAACTTGGCTCATTTTAATAAGTTATCATTTATCTACAGATACATGAAGAAATTGAAAATATTAAGCCCTGTTTATTTCATTAAAAGATGCATGTCCAACAAAATTTTCTTTTTCTTTTTTTTAAATACTTTTTTATTATAGAAGCTGTATAGAAAAATCAAGCATAAAATATAGAGTTTCCAGATACTGCCCCCAATTATTAATACTTTGCATTAGTGTGGTACCTTTGTTAAAACTGATAAAAGAATATTATTATAATTGTATTATTAACTATGGTCCTTATTTTACGTTAGGGTTCGCCATTTGTGTTTCACAGTCCTATGGTGGCTTATTTTTACATTTTATTCTAGTAACATATGTACAATGTAAAATTTCACCTTTTAACCCCATAAAATATATAATTCAGTGATATTAATTATGTTCACAATGTTGTGCTACTATCACCACCATCCATACCAAAACTTTTCCATCATCCAAAATGGAAATCCTGCACTAAATCCATTCCCTACTCCCACCCAAGACCCTGGTAAGATGTATTTATTTTCTGACTATGAATTTGCTAATTCCAGTTATTTCCTATCAGTAAGATCATACAATATTTGTCTTTTTGTATCTGGCTTATTTCAATCAACATGACGTCTTCAAGTTTCAACCATGTTGTTACATGTGTCAGAACTTCATTCCCTTTTATGGCCAAATAATATTCCAATGTGTGTATATGTATATACCACATTTGTTTATCCATTCATCTGTTGATGGACACTTGAATTGCTTCCATTTTTTGGCTATTGTAAATAATGCTGCTATAAACATTGCTGTGCAAATATCTGTTTGAGTTCCTGCTCTCAGTTCTTTTGGGTATATAACTAGAAGTAAGATTGCTGGGTCATATGGTAATTCTATACTTAACTTTCTTAGGAACTTCCAATTGTTTTACTCATCAGCAGCACCATTTTACATTCCTACCAACAATGAATGTTATGAATTTTCCTATTTCTTCCCATCCTCTCCAATACTTGTTATTTTCCATTTTTTAATAGTAGCCATTCTACGCGGTGTGAATTAGTATCTCAGAGTGGCTTTGATTTGTATTTCCCTAATGTCTAATGATATTGAGCACTTTTTCCTGTGTTTTGGGGCCATTTGTTTATCTTCTTTGGAGAAATGTCTACTTAAGGCATTTGCCAAATTTTAATCAGGTTGTTTGTCTTTGTTGTTGAGTTTTTAAGATTTCTTTATATATGCTGGGTATTAAATTCTTATCAGATATGTGGTTTCCAAATATTTTCTTCCATTGTGTAAGCTATCTTATTTTTATTAATAATGTTTTTGTTAGAGAAGTTGTAGGTTTACAGAAATACCACGCGTAAAAAATAACACACAGCATTCCCATATACCACTCCATTATTAACACCTTGCATTAGTGTGTACATTTGTTATAATTCATGAAAAAACATTTTTATAATTGTGCTATTAACTATAGTCCATCATTTACAATATGGTTCATTGCATTGTACAGTCCTATGTTTTTTCTTTACTTTTATTCTTATAACATATATATGACCTAAAATTTCCCCTTTTAACCACATTCACACATATAATTCAATGCTGTTAATTACACTCACAAAATTGTACTACCATCATCACCATCCCCTACCAAAACTTTACAGTCAACCCAAATAGAAATTCTGTGCAATTTAAGCATTAATTCCCCATTCCCTACCCCCAACCCAGCCTCTGGTAACCTATATTCTAGATGCTGACTATATGTTTTCTTATTCTAAGTATTTCATATCTGTGAGATCATACACACAATATTTGTCCTTTTGTGTCTGGCTTATTTCACTTAACATGATGTCTTCGAGGTTCATCTATGTTGTATGAATCAGAACTTCATTCCTTTCTTATGCTGAACAATATTCCCTATATGGAAGCACCATATTTTATTTATCCATTCTTCTGTGGTTGGACACTTGGGTTGCTCCCATCTTTTAGCAATTGTGAACAATGCTGCTATGAACATTGGTGTGCAAACATCTGTTTGAGTGTCTGCTTTCAATTCTTTTAGGTATATACCTAGTAGTGGACTTGCCGAATCATATGGTAATTATAATCTTAGAGCTCTGAGGAACTATCAAACTGTCTTCCACAGGGACTGCACCATTTTACTTTCCCATCAACAAATGAATGAGTGTTCCTATTACTCCACATCCTCTCCAACACTTGTAATTTTCTGTTTTAGTTTTCATTAGTAACCATTCCAGTGGGTGTGAAATGGTTTCTCATTGTGGTTTTGATTTGTATTTCTCTAATAGCTAATGATGCTGAGCATCTTTTCATGTGCTTTTGGGTCATTTGTATATCCTCTTTGGAGGTATGGCTATCCAAGTCTTTTGCTGATTTTTACATGGGTTACTTGTCTTTGTTTTAGAGTTGTAAACTTTCCTTATATTCTGGGTATTAAATCCTTATCAGATATATGTTTTCCAAATATTTTCTCCCATTGTAGGTTACCTTTTTTACCATCATACTAAAGTCCTTTGATGCACACAAATTTTTCATTTTGTTAAGGTTCCATTTATCTTTTTTTCTTTTGTTGCTCATGCTTTTGGTGAAAAGCTAAGAAACCATTGCCTAACAGAAGGTCCTGAAGATGCTTCCCTATGTTTTCTTCCAGTTTTATTGTCCTGGTTCTTCTACTCAGGTCTTTAATCCATTTTGAATTAATTTTTGTATGTGGTATGTGGTAGACGTCCATTTTTATTCTTTTGGATATAGATATCCAGTTTTCCCAGCACTGTTTGTTGAAGAGACTATTCTTTCCCAGTTGAATGAACTTGGTAGGCTTGTAAAAAATCAATTGGGTAGACAATGTGGCTCAGTGGTTGAGTGCTGGCTTCCCAAATACAAGTCCTGGGTTCAATCCCCAGCCCTGGTACCTTAAAAAAAGAGAGTATATTTTTGAACTCTTAATTCAGTTCCATTGGTCTTTATTTCTGTCCCTGTGCCAGTATTATGCTGTTTGACCATTGTAGTTTTGTAATAAGTTTTAAGATTGGGAAGTGTGGGTCCTTCTTCCAATTTCATTCTGCTTTTTCAAGATGACTTTGGGTATTTGGGGCCTTTATTTTTCCATGTAGCTTTAATGATAGATTGGAACACTAAATATTGTTAAGATGTCAATTCTACCAAAAGAGATTTGCAGATTCAAGGCAATCCTAATAAAAAATCTAACAGCCTTCTTTGCAGAAATTGAAAAGTCAATCATCATGAACATGGAATATCCTTCTATTTATTTAGGTCATCTTTGATTTCTTTTAGCAATATTTTATAGTTTTCTGTGCACAAGTTCATTTTCATCTTTGTTTAGATTTATTCCTAGGATTTAATTCTTTTAGTTTCTACTGTAAATGGATTTTTTCTTAATTTCCTCTTCAGATTGTTCATTAATAATGCATAGAAACACTACTCATTTTTGCATGTTGTATTTCACCACTTTGCTGAGTTCATCTATTAGCTCTAGTAGATCTGTGTAGATTTTTCAGGATTTTCTATATGAATGATCATGTCATCTACAAATAGAGAAAAATTTACCTCTTCGTTTCCAATTTGGATGTCTTTTATTTATTTTTATCACATTATTACTCTGGCTAGAACTTCGAATACAATGTTTAATAACAGTGGTGACAGTGGGCACCCTGGTCTTATTCCATATCTTAGAGGGAAAGCTTTCAGTTCTTTCACCATCGAGTGTGATATTAGCTATGGCTTTTCATATATGATTTTTATCTTGTTGAGGAAGTTTCCCTTTATTCCTAATTTTCTAAGTGTTTTTATCAAGAAGGGGTGCTGGATTTTGTCAAATACTTTTCCTGTGCCAGTCGAGGTGATCTTGTGTTTTTTCCTTTGTTCTGTTAATATGGTGTATTACATTATTGGTTTTCGTCTGTTGAAAATCCTGGGATAAATCCCAATTGATTATGGTCTGTAATTCTTTTAATGTGCTGTTGGATTTGGTTTGCTAGTGTTTTGTTGAGGATTTTTGCATCTATAGTTATAAGGGATATTGGTCTATTATTTTCCTTGCTTGTGTTATCTTTATCTGGCTTTGGTATAAGGGTAATATTGACCTCATAGAAGGAATTAGGTAGCATTCCCTTCTGTTCAATTTTTGGAAGAGTTTGAGAAAGATACAAATTAATTCTTCTTAGAATCTTTTGTATAACTCACCAGTGAAAACACCTGATCCTGGGCTTTCCTTTGTTGGGAGGTTTTTGATTATTGATTATTGATTCAATCTCTTTACTTTTTTATTAGTCTGTTGAGATCTTCTATTTCTTCTTGAGTCAGTGTAGGTAGTTTGTGTGTTTCTAGGAATCTGTCCATTTCATCTAGGTTATCTAACCTATCGGTATACTGTTTCTCATAGTATCCTCTTATAATAGTTTTTATTTCTCTAGGGTCAGTAGTAAAGTCATCCTTTTCATTTCTGGTTTAGTTATTTGTGTCCTCTTTCTTTTTTACTTTGTCAGTCTAGCTAAGGTTTGTTAATTTTATTGATCTTTTCAAAGAACCAACTTTTGGTTTTGTCAATTCTTTTTATTGTTTTTTAATTCTCTATTCATTTATCTGTGCTCTAATTTTTGTTATTTCCTTATTTCTGTTCACTTTGTGTTTAGTTTGCTATTCTTTTTCTAGACCCTCTAGTTTTGAGGTTAGGTCTCTGATTTGAGATATTTCTTTTTTTTTTTTTTACTGTAAACATTCAGAGATATAAATTTTCCTCTCAGCACTGTCTTTGCTGCATCTCATAAATTTTGGTATATTGTGCTTTCATTTTTTAAAGGTAATTCTTTATTTCCCTTGTGATTTCTTCTTGGTTTCATTGGTTATTTAAGGGAACATTATTTAATAAATGTCTTTTGGATGAATAAATTGAGAAGTGATTACTATCTCCTTCTTCCATATAATGTGACAGAGACGCCTCTTTTTAGCGGTATTTTTAATGCAAAGGTTACTTACACATTTAAACTTTTCATCCGATCTACTCGCCATCTGTTTTCCATATTGTAGCTAAAATCATCTTCCCAGAATGAAAACCTGGTGATGCTAACCCCATCTCCACCCTTTCCCTCTGCTTAAAATACCCCAAATTGTTTTCTATGTTTTTAGAATTTAGACAGAATTCTTTGACATTGTCTATAAAGCTCTGCATGGATTGCTTCTTGCCTAAGCCAAAGGGCCTTTTGTATAAGCTGTTTCCTCTTCCTGAAATGCTCTTCCTTCCTCTCTTTGCTTAATTAATTCCAGTGGCAGAGCCACATTCTAACAGTAGGGCACAGAGCTTGGAAATAGAACCAGGCAAGGGGCTTGAACCAGCCCTTTTGATTTGTTGGAGATCAAGCATGTAAAAAAAGGCATCAACTGTTCATACTGCTTCCTCTGATATCTTTTCATCCTAGTTCAAACACCCATTAAGTCAATGAGTTACACTTCTTAAAAAAAGACATTGTCCATTTTACTTTAAGAGAGAACAGATTTCTTTCCTTCTAATTATCCTTCTTGTTAACCCCTGCTTATTTCTCACATCTTGACTCAAAAATCACTTTTTCGGAGAAGTCTTCTTTGACTAGATCATATCCACCTTTGCAGGCTTTCACATAATTCTGTGCTTCTCCTTCTTAGCACTCATCATATATATACATACTTACATATGGATGTGATTATCTGATTGGTTTCTGTTGCCCCCACTAGACTGTAAACTTTATGAGGATAGGGGACTGAAACTACTTTTGTTGATCATTTGATCCCTCATGCCAAGCACAGGGTCTGGGTCATGGTAGAGAATCAATAAAGTATATTTTAAAATTTTGTTGTGGATACACACACACACACACACACACACACAGACACACACAATTCAAAATTTCCTATTTTTAACCATTTTCATGTGTACAATTCAGTGATATTGAGTACATTCACAATTACCAAAACTTTTTCATCACTCCAACAGAAACTCTGTATCTATTAAGCAATAACTTCCCATTCCCCCCTGTACCCAGCCCCTGGTAAACTGTAATTTCCTTTCTGGCTCTATGAATTTATATTCTAGGTATTTCATATAAACGAACTCATACAATACTTGTCCTTTTTGTCAGGTTTATTTAACTCAGCATGATGTCTTCATGGTTTATCAATGTTCTAGCATGTATCAGAATTTCATTCTTTTTTAAAGCTGAACAATATTCCATTGTATGTGTATACCACATTTGTTGATCCATTCTTCTGTTGGTGGACACTTGGGTTGCTTTCATCTTTTGCTATTTGAGTAATGATGCTATGAACATTGGTGTACAAATATCTGTTTGAGTCCCTGCTTTCAATTCTTTTGGGTCTATATCTAAAAGTGGAATATTTGGGTAATATGGTAATTCTTTGGTTAACTTTGCTTTCCACAGAAACTGTGCCATTTTACATTTCCATCAATAATATACAAGGGTTCTCATTTTTCCACATCTTTTATAACACTTGTTACTTTCAATTTTTTATATAATAGCCACCCTAGTGAGTGTGAAGTGATATTGCATTGTGGTTTTGATCTGCATTTCTCTAGTGGCTACTGATGTTGAACATCTTTTTATGTCTTGTAGGCCATTTGTATATCCTCTTTGGAGAAATGTCTATTCGTTATTTGCTCATTTTAAATTGAGGTGCAGGAGTTCTTTGCATATTTTGGATAGTAAACTCATATCAGATATTTTATTTCTAAATATCTCCTCCCATTCTGTAAGTTGCCTGTTTACTTTCTTGATAATGTCCTTGATACACAAAAGTTTTTAACTTCAATAAACTCCAACTTATCTATTTTTCTTAGCTGCTCAGTAAACTATTTTTAACAGGCAAAAGATTTATGTGATCTCAAGAGAAACCAGAGTATATAAATTATTTTTAAATGAATGCATATATACAAAATACTTTGTTTAGGCACCAACTCTCATTATATATTGGATCCAGTTTAGCCACCAATATCCCATGAGTCTCCCAAACTGTTAGTGTTCTAAGCTTTAGTGCTTGCTCCCTCTAATATATACGTACATGTACTGGCATGAACTAAATTTTGTAAAGTCATAACTGATATGCATACCTGCTCTTTTGTTGGTCTTCCTCTTGTTCTTAATAACTGCCTATATGCCTCATGACATATGGGATTTTTATTTCAATCAATGTGCTATAATATTAATCTTATATTATTCTTGTGTCACTTTGATTAATGTTATTTTGAGGGTGACTCTAGCCTCACTTAACTCTAAGAACCAGCAATTTGCACTGTTTACTAAAAATGTGTGCATGCTAAATTTTTTTAAAATTTGGTAAAACTGCTCTAGTGTATGCAGAACTTTCAAACAACTCAAGAATTGACTATGATTTTCAGGCCTCAATAAAATTTTTCAAGATTCAGATAAAAGAAGTGTGGGAGATTAGAATAGGGTCAGGGACTGCATAATGAAATTAAAAAATAAAACAGAAAGTAAGAAAGGAGTAGATAAGGGAATTGAAGTCAGGAATTTGTTCATACAAGGTTTCAAAGCTTTTTTCTACAACATAGGTGGAAATGTGAAAAAAAAATTATCTTGCAATCCTTGAATTATGACATTTGGCTTAAAGATTCATTTTGGTTTTGAGAGAGAAAATTTCTTTTTTATAAAGGTAATTTTACTGTCCTAGGAAGTAAATCTATGATTTTTTTTTCTACCACAGTTGATGGATTTACTGTGATCCAGCCACAGTCTGTTACCTAGCCCTACTATTGGCAGATTTCTCAGATTTTGGAGATGAGTCAATTAGGAATCTGTCTGTGGCTACATAGTGGAACAAATTTAGTAGGCTTCATTTAGCTTCAAATACAAGTCTGTTTTGTTTATTTTCGATATGCCCTGGATGTATGCATACAAATACAAATAAAATATGTACTATTTTAAATTATGTCCTCAAACCAGACAATGTTCACAACTGCACAAAACACCCAATATCTGCCGAAATACCCTTAAAATTGGCCTGCAAAAAATGATCCAAGACAATCAAGTCATTTATAACTTTGGTTGTCATTAGGTGTTTAATTCAGCCAATATACCCTTTTTAAATAGAATGAGAGAAGATTTTGCAGTGATGCCAGGGATCTTGGTAGAAGTTCCAAGAGTAAATGAAGGACAGCTTTTCAGTCTCACTTCATTATCATCTGGCTTTCATCAAAGAGTCGGAGCCACTTGAAAACAGTCTATTGAATTGGTGCAGAGATGGACCAGTCAGAAAACTCTGTTACCCTGGTCTAACACTGGCATTTCATAGCAACATTTCTTTGCTATTTGTACAATTTAATTGCTAATGTAACTAGCAACAAGAATTAATACAGTCATTCTTTTGGACATGGTGAAACTGGAAAAATAAAAACACACTAAAACCAATATGTTCCTCTCTTATTATCAATCAAAAGATGTCTTCAGTCAATTAAAAGAAAGCTAGAGAATAATCTAGGGATTGAATAACACAGTTAACCCAGAGGTGGATGATAGTTGTGGTTAATAGTACAAATGCAAGAATGTCCTTCTGGGAACTAGAATGAATATATATCACTATTGCAGGGTGGTGGGAATGTGGAAAAGCATGGGAAAAATACAATTAATGTAACCTATGGACTATAGTTAACAGCAATACTGTAATATTCTTGCATCAATGCCAAAGATGTATTGTGTTAATAATATGGGGTATGGAAAAAATATGCCAAATGTACACTATGGACCATAGTTAGTGATAATAGTCTGATGATATTATCTCATAATCTGTAACAAATTTTCCACAATGATGTAGTGTGTTGGTGAAGAGTTGTTGTGTGGGAATTCTACACATGTGCATGATTGTTTTGTAAGTCCATAACTTCTGTAATAAAAATATATTTAAAAAAAAACAAAAAAGGAAAAGCAAAACATACTTGATGTAATAAGTTATTCTGTGTGAAAAAGAAAGATTGTCCAAGACACATAAATCATGGCAACTTCCCTCTGCAGTTTTCCCCTCAGCATTATCATTTTATAATCAGAAAAGCCCTAGAGTTTAAACTATGCCTCGTACAAATGTCACTTCCAAGCTTCAGTGTTAATCCAGAAGAAATATTATCCTAGGGGTCTCCAAGGACCAATGTCTAGGTGTTGGATACATGATAAACTTACATGGAGCTTTCTTAGTAAGATATTGTCCTCCAGAGGGTTGAATTTTTCAAGACTGAGTACAACCCAACCCTTTAAAATAAGATTTAAGCTTCCCTTGTCAGTTTCTTTTAAGAGCTTTTTAATTTTTTTATTTGCTGCTTTGACTATGTTCTAATCCCTAGTCCCCAGTGACATCCTTTGACCATCTCAACTATTTCATGTCTGGTTTCCTAGGCCCTGGGATAACTTGAACAATTGAGGGCATTTTTTTCCTTCTCTCCCATAGAGGAGTCTTATGGAAATAATTTGAGATAGAAAATAATTTCTTTTTTAGAGGTACTGGGGATTAAACCCAGGACCTTGTACACAGGGAGCAGATGCTCAACCACTGAGCTACATCCACTCCCCATAGAAAATACATTTCTTGTTTGTTAAACAACATTTTTTTGTCACTTTACTGATAATATTACAGGCTTTAAAACTTATCGTTTCTCCATTTCTTAGACAACTCTCATGAACAGATTAAATAATGACAGAAAACCAGTTATTGGAAATAAATAGTGGTTCTACCAATTTGACGATGCCAAAGCATAGCTATCTAATTTTACTGAGCAGAGACCAATGGTTTCCAAAGATTTCTAAGAGGTCTAGTAAGGGGTTGTAGATAATTACCTACATGATCATTGATTCAAATAAACCATGATCAGGTATCTAGAAATGAGCAATAACATTTTAGACTGTGCAGTGATATGGGATTGCATTAAACTGCCCTTGAATTGCTTATAATCAAGAAAATAATGAGGCATAGTGACTCTTACTTTAACTGGCAATGTCTCCCTACTTTCCGGGGATGTCTGATAGCTCTGTAAAGCAAGGGCAAGAACTGGGTTTCCTTAATAAATATCAGGAGCACAAATCTTTCTGTGTCCCTGGAATAAGTCAGCAAGCCTGTCTTCAAAAAGTGATTCTGGAGCTGTGCCCATAGACCACCACTATCCAACATACGTTTCAGCAATGAAGGAAATGTTCTAAATCTATGCTGTCCAATACAGTAGCCACTAGCTACATGTGGCTACCGAGTACTTGGAATATGTCTAAATGTGACTGGAACTGAATCTTCAATTATATGTGATTTAATTAATTTAAATTGAAATAGGAAAAATTAGTTTGGGAACAAGGACAGTGTCCTCATATTTGGAAAGTTTTCTAGAAACCTGACTGCTCTCTAGAGAAATGCTAAATACAACCTTGCTATTTCACAACCCACCCTACCATTGCTACCTGATACAACCACATTCGAATCTGAGTGTACTTTGAGTAGCTGCCCATGTCCTGGATGACCAGCCTTTCCTTATTCAGTCTCATATCCTGCAGCTCTTTCTTGTATGAGGCAGACTTGGGGTACTGTCCCACTTTCCTCAGATATTGGAGACAAACTATGTACCATAATTATAAAAATCAAAAGGTAAGAGCAAAAGGAAGGATTGAACTGTAAGGTGTAGATTCCTCTTCCTTCAAAATTGTGGACTGAATTGAATTAGGAACATAGCTACCCCTCCCCATTCGCTGCCTCACCACCTGTGCTATAAAGGGACTGAATTACTGGATAAAATATAAATAAAGAGTAAATATAATTTAAAAATTTTAAATACTTTATTGTACTTGAAAAAAATATGGAAATTTCTAGGTGCTAGAAACGAAAAAGGAACTCAAAGCCATAATGAAAAGCTGGAGCTGACCCATGGGATGAGCAGATTAATATATTGACACTAGTAACTAGAGGATGGATTGTTAACCTGACAACTACAGGCAATGACTTAGGCCCATGTGGTATGGTGCAGAGACTAATAGAATGGACTCTAGATCAAGGCTGCTCCAGTTCTGCCACTTACTAGCTGTGTGACCTTGGGCACAATATATGACCTTTTGGTGCCTCAGTTTCTTTATCTATAAAATAGGGATTAAAAAATAACTTCTGAAAGAGATGCTGTGAACTGAATTATTATATATAAATTACATATAATGTTACCTGACTCAATTTAAGTACTATTTAAATGCTTGGTTTTTTATTATCAGTGAAAGCCTGTAAACAGGGATTAGCAAAAATTAAAAAAATATTGCAATACCAAGTCTTAGCCAGAATATGGGGGAATTGAAACTTTTAGAAAGATGTTTGTGATGGTAAAAGTTTGGGAACAAAAAAGTAAAAAAAGCTAAAAGAAAGAAAATAAAAAATGTTTGAGAACAACCTAATTTGCCATCAATAGGGGAAGAGAAAAAATAGCAGAGCTATACTATGAAATACTAGTTAAAATGAATGAATTCTGTGTGTGTTTTCTAATCATCCATCCTCTCCCCATGTGCACTGATACATGTAACAACATGGATAACATATTAAGAATATATTGTTGACTGAATAAGAATTTCAGAATACCAACTTGTGTACATTTTAAAAATTCACATGGCAATTTAAATCTTGTTTATGGGTAAGTACATATGCATTAAAAATACAAAAACCTAGATAGGTAGAATACATACCTCAAATTGGTATTTATCCTTTGAAGAAGGCAGAAGAGCAATGGGGGTAGGGGAAGGGTCTCAGCTGTATTTATATAGCTATTTAATTCTTAAAAAGAAAAAATAAGACCTGAAGTTTATAGACGGTAATATTAATATTTACTACCATTGGATGGCAACTTAGAGGCTTGTTTTGTATTTCTCTGTAAGTTTGAAATATTTCATAATTTTCAAAACATTGACAATTAAATAATATAAGTGTGGCAGAAAAGGAAGCCTCAATTTTTCTAGCCTTTGGTTGAAGCAAACAAACATCCCAGAAGATTTTGATACCAGTCGTGTTAGGTTCAAACTTTGAAAACACTGTCCTCAATGCTGAGCTATACAGAGGGCATCCTGAGTCTGTTTCTAGACATAGTTGAGAGAGAGGGAGTGGAAGGGGGGGGGGGAGGGTGAAGAAGAAAAAAGGGGGGAGAGAAAATTTGGGGGACACATTTTAAACAATGAAATATTTGTATTTTTCTAGTACATATTGTGGCCAGGGAAGCTTCCTTTTTTCAGTACTTAGGGCTCCTAAAGAAATATATCTGGTCCTGATAAATTTTCGGTTTCAGCTGAACATCAAGAGCCAGTTTAAACAGAGTATTGTTTTAGTCTGCTAGGCTGCTGGAAAGCAGATATCATAAAATGGGTTGGGTTTTAACAATAGAACTTTATCAGTTTACAAACTTACAGTTTTGAGGTTGTGAAAATGTCCAAATCAAGCATCACCAAGACAATGCTTTCTTCCTGAAGACTGCCAAGGGTCCTGGATTCCTCTGTCACATGGCAAGGCACATGGAGGCATCTGCTGGTTTCTCCCTTCTCGTCTGGGTTTTCTTGCTTTCGGCTTTTTACTTCCGTGGCATTATCTCTCTCTCTTTCCATCTTCATCCAGTTTATAAAGATGATTAAGACCCACCCTGGGCCACACCTTAACTGAAGTAACCTAATCAAAAGGCCCTTCTTACAGTAGGTTTAAACCCACAGGAATGGATCACTTTTAAAACACTTTAAAAAACAGGAATGGATCACTTTAAAAACATGATTTGCTGGGGGTATATACAGCTTCAAACCACCAAAAGTATTTAACACAAAATCTGGTTTGTTAAATTCACAATGGGGAGAGTATGGGGCCTTACACAAGAAAACACAGCCAAATACAAAATAAGGGGCAAGATGAGTCAGAGCCAGGATATCAGGTAAAGTGTGTTGAGGGAAATGGGGAGTGAGGGGGAAGGGGAAGAGTAAAACTCTGTTTTCAAGTGAAATTCTATGCAAAATTTCCGTATATAAAAGTAAAAGTCTACTCTTTTGTCCTATATGAGGGTGGGAAGGCCAGTGCCTACTTGCTTCTCTGCCTCATCTTGTACTGTTCCCCACCCCCCCCACCTATAAAGACCTGTTAATCCTGGTAAATTTGATTCTATGTTACATACCAATCCACATTTCTACTCATTCCTTCCCCAGCTTGCTTTCCTATTAAAATTGGACATAAGGGTGATACACTGAAGGGAAAACTGAAATTTGAGGATGTCAATATAATACTTCATCATATCTCTTAATTCTTTAAATAAGATGAGAAAAAGAAGTATAATTTAACTTTCTTTTATTAATAACCATCTAACATCATCTTTCAGTTAGGGAAAATGTGCAAAGATTAATTTAACTAGAGTTCTATGTAGTTTTACCTGTCCAAAGTCATAATGAAATAAAAAATCATGGATATATGTGAAATCAAGTATCAATAAGTTTTAAAGGAGAGAGGTTTTATAAAATAATTTCTCCAATTAATATAAATCCTTAGGGAAATGAGCAAAGTCCACACACACACACCCCACATACATATACACATCACAAATATTTTTGGGGCAGGAACAGTCTTCCCCTAATTAAAGATTTGAATGTATTTTTTATTTAGAAATCTTAGAGAATCAACCTCCCTACTGAGAACCAAGCAACCCAGTTGAACTCTTCTCCTTCCCGGTAAGACAAGAAGGAGTTTCCTTTAAGGGCCACTCCATCTTTTCTGTCTGTTAAATTGAATGAATTAACCTGGAAAAGATGGGTTTAGATATTTCTTTAGCTGCAAGTGGTCATTTACCTCACTCCCATTTTCATTTAATAATGATCATTAAGTTGAAATCTGACTGCTGATCTTGAATCTAATTAGTTCATCCCAAAGGATGGCCTTTCTATACTCAACAAAGAACTACAATGGATGAAAATGGTCATCTAACCTTCCCTTTGTATCATATATTCCAAGCACATAGAGGGAAATGGCCTTTGTTAATGACTTCCAAGTTATAATCAGGGGTAATTTTGATTTGGTGCCTGTTTGTTAAATAAAATAGGGTTAAGAAACAGGCACACACTCCATGTATAGTTGGACCGGTGTAGGTTGAAACAAAGCCTAGTGGTCTGTGTAAGAGTCTCAGTGAAGCCTCTTTGCACTATTTTTCATATTGCTCTCTCATTCTAAGCTTAAAGTCTACTTATATAACCCTTTTAACACAAATACACATTAAGTTTATTAAGCAAGAATTACCCATTCTCCATTCTCATTGTTAATGTTCACTAAAACTGATATAAAAGAATATACATTTACTTTTGTCCTAAATTTAATTTTGTTGATTTTGGCCTATTATTTTAGCTTCTAAATCCCTGGAGGGAATTGTGGGAATCTTGACTCAGCTATCAACATGTTATTTTTATTTTCAGCCTTGTTTTATTCTCCAATTTTCAGAAATGTTTAGTCTATGCCTTAAGTTATTAATGAAAGTGTTGAGTAGGTTCGAGCCAAGACAGATGTTCATCCCTGAAGATACTGGAGATAGACTACTGCACCAGTTTTTTTCCTTAATATTTAAAGACCAAACCAAAATGTTTTTTTTTGTTTTTGTTTTTGTTTTTTTTTTTTGGTCAGGCCAGTAATTTGTTAAGGAATGTGAGAAGAGAAATGGGAGAAAATAACAGATCATGGGTCACAGAGAGGAAAGGGGCTGAAAAGTGATAAAGAGGACCAATTTACAGACTGCAATTCCCCATTATAGATTATAAATGCCCAAGTTTTACTTGCATGTTGTTCCAGACGGGGGGTGAAGAAGGCCAGAACAGGGGGTAGAAAGCAAGAGCAGGGGTCAAAAAGGCAAGAAAGGGAGAAAGGCAAGAGCAGGCCAAATCAAAATTTATTGCACTAAATCACACTACCTCTCAGCAATAATACCTACATTTGTTCAATAAGTAATTTGTATCCTACTATTTATATGTTGCAAAACATACATTGGCTTTACAATCCAATTAAGAAATGGACAAAAGATTAAATAGACATTTCTCCAAAGAGGAAATACAAATGGCCAAAAAGCACATGAAAAAAATGTTCCATATCAATAGCTCCTAGGGAAATGCAGATCAAAATGACAATGAAATATCACCTAACACCACTCACAAAAGCCATTATTAAAAAAACAGACAACAATAAATGCTGGAGAGGATGTGGAGAAATAGGAACACTCCTCCACTCTTGGTGGGATTGTAAAATGGTGCAGCCTCTGTGGAAGACAGTTTGATGATTCCTCAGGAAGCTAAATATAGAACTGCCATAAGATCCAGCAATTCCTCTACTAGGAAGATATCCAGAAGAACTAAAAACTATGACAAGAACAGATAGCTGCACAATGGTGTTCATAGCAGCATTATTCACATTTGCCAAAAGATGGAAACAACCCAAGTGTCCATCAACCAATGAATGGATAAACAAAATGTGGTATATACATACGATGGAATATTATACTGCAGTAAGAAGAAATGAAATTGGGACACATGGTAACATGGATGAATCTCTTTTTTTGTCTTTTCATTTTTTAAAAGATACTTATTAAATGTTACAGAGAATATATAGGGGATTCCCATATGTCCTACTCCCCACACCTCCCACATTTTCCCACATTAGTAACATCTTTCATTAGTGTGGTACACTCATTGCAATTGATAAACACATTTTAGAACATTGCCACTAAGCATGGATTATAGTTTACATTGTAGTTTACACTCTCTTCTACTCAATTCTGTAGGTTATGGCAAGATATATAATAGCTTATATCTGTCATTGTAATGTCATTCAGGATGATTCTCAAGTCCCAAAAATGCCCCTACACATGTTTCTCCCTCTCTCTACTCTCAGAACCTCCAGTGGCCACTGCCCCCACATCAATGATATTTCTTCTATTGCTAGAATCACCATAAGTCTATAGTAGAATACCAGTAAGTCTACTTTAGTCCATAGTTTATTTCCCAATCCTGAGGATTCTGAGGTGGTGATGCCCATTCCACCTTTAAATGAGGGGGACTTTGATCCCATATGGCTGATGGATGGGACTCTTTTGCTTGCAGTTGTAGACACTTTCGGTTCCTTGGTGTAGTGTTGTCCATCATCACCTCCTTGTTAATTGTCCTGGGTGAGTCCAATGACCTGGAGAGTAGGTGTTGCAACTCTGTTGAGATTCAGGGCCCAGCTGGCATAAGGACAGCCAAAAGATTTAACTCTCTTGGATGTACACCTACCAACTTTAATGCTAATTATAAGTTCAAATAGAAGGACAGACGAACCATGTGTAGGGAAACCACAACTGAGTCCAACTCTGTCACACTGGGGAGCATAAATTCCAAAGTAGGGCTTACTGGCAAGGGACCAAAGTCCTGAGCTCTCTGCCCTGATTATAGTGTCTGGATGTCTCCAGAGCCCTCAGGAGCCCCGCTATTTGGGGTAGTATCTACTTTGACTGTCAATGAGCTTCTGCTGAGACATGCATAAGCGTTACCTCTGGAATGACCTCCCAACTCACTTTAAAATCTCTTAGCCATGTAAACTCATTTGTCCTTACCTTTTCCCCCTTTTGGTAAGGACTTTTTTTTTTTTTCCCAGTTGCATTGCTTGTTGGTACTTGGTAGCAATCACTTGGTGCCAGGGAGGCTCATCCCTAGGAATCATGACATGCTGGGGGGAAGCTATTGCATTTATATGCTGAGTTTGGCTTAGAGAGAGGCCACATTTGAGCAACAAGGAGGCTCCCAGTAGGAAACTCAGGCACCCTACAACACTAGGCTAAGTTTCAATTTCAAGAGCAAAGGCTCATAAGCATAGTCATCAATATCAAGGGCCCATCAATGAACCATCCTCCTTCACTAGTCATTGCCCCTGTACTTGGAGGATTGTTGCTGTTCCATTAGAGAATGTGGCAGAGCTCCCCAGGATGGGAGTTTGATATTCTTTTAGTTATTGTGTGAACCTCCACCCCACTGTGGCAATGCCCCATGAACATTTGAACACATTTATATGCCTTATATGTATGCCAAGGTGAGCTTCCTCACATGAGTCCCCCATCACTGACACCCCACACCAACAGTCATCCCCTGCCACAGTTGAAACCCGTCTGTGATCCAAAACTTCTTCAAAAATGAAGCCAATAAAATAACCAAATACAACTAATAAGAAAATGAAGTAATAATGATAGTTTTAAACATAAGAAATAAAGTACAGAAAAATTTTAAAAAACTAAAACTAAAATTTTAAAATTGAGATATTAAAAGAAAAATATTAAAAAAATTTTTTGACACATTGCCTTTCATCACTGTAAGATCTGTTGTCCTGTTTGAACATGGATGATTCCTGAAGACATTATGCTAAGTGAAATAAGGCAGACACAAAAGGACAAATATTGCATGGTCTCATTAATATGAACTAAATATGAAGAATAAATTGTGGGGTTAAAAGCTAGAATATAGGCTATTAAGAGATAAGAGAAGGGTTGAGAAGAACTACCGATGTTTAATGTATGTAGAAGTTTTAATCAACTTGTCTGTAAAAGTATGGAAATGGGTAGAGTTGATGGAAACACGTTATAGTGAGTAGCAGATAGTTTATAAATGGGATTGTGGCTGAAAAGGGTAGTCTGGGGATGTAAATGTCAATTGAAAGAAAGCTAGACAATAACCTAGGGACTGAATAGCACAGTGAACCCAGA
Source organism: Cabassous unicinctus (assembly GCA_029593785.1). Taxonomy (NCBI): domain Eukaryota; kingdom Metazoa; phylum Chordata; class Mammalia; order Cingulata; family Chlamyphoridae; genus Cabassous; species Cabassous unicinctus. Next base: position 23,262 of record JAQZBX010026049.1, read on the forward strand.
GGTGGGTGATAATTGTGGTTGATGGCACAGATGCAAGAGTGTCTTTCTGTGAGCTAAAGCAGATGCATGTCACTATTTCAGGGTGGTGGAAATGTGGAGAAACATGGGGAAAATACAACTGGTGTGACCTATGGACTATGGTTAACAGCAATACTATAATATTCTTGCATCAATGCCAAAGATGTACTGTGTTCATAATGGTGGAGGTATGGAAAAAGTGTGCCAAATATATGCTATGGACCATGATTGGTGTTAATAGTCTGACGATCTTATCTCATAATCTGTAACAAATGTTCCACCATGGTGTGGTGTCTTGGTGTATGGGAATTCTACATATGTGCACGACTGTTTTGTAAGTTCATAACCTCTGTAATAAAACTATATTTAAAAAATAGGGTGGGTTGGGGGAAAATACACCAAATGTAAGATATGGACTATAGTTAAATAGGAATATTTTGATGATGCTCTTGCATAGTTTGTAACAAATGTATCACAACAATGCCAAGTGTTGGTGGTGGGGTGATGTATGGGACCCCTGTAGGATGTTATTCGTGTTTATTTTGTAAGTTCACAACTTTTACTGTATACTTATTGGTTAAGTATGTTCAATGTATGAATGATATACTTCAATAAAAATATATTAAGAAAACATATATTGGCTTTAGTTAATTCTATCTGCACATGCACATAACATTTGGGCAGCTACATTTTTAAGGACTATTATTAATAGCTTTATTGATGTATAATCTATACAGTATAAAATTCACCCATTTTAAGTATATAATTTAATGAATTTCAGCAAATTTATAGAGTTGCACAGCCATTACCACAGGCCAGTATTAGAACATCCTGGTAAAACCCCCAAAGATTGCTCATTCCCTAAACAATCATTTTGATAATAAAGTAATTTTTATTTTCACAGGTGCTATTGAGACTCTTCAAAATCTGCATTATAGACCTAGGAGCTATTGCTATATAAAGAAAGAGATAGAGAAAAAGGAATATTTTGGGGGCACATAGATGGGAAGTTCATAAATTTCTTGAGAGAAGCCTATATATATATACTCCACAGTGCTAAGAACAGTTCTAGGCACATAATAGATACATGGATACTTGTTGAATTACGTTAAAAATTGTGTTTCATTGATGGAAATAAAGTCTTTTCTATTAATTCAAGAGTAAAGTTGCCCACTTTATAATCTTGTTGGCCCAAATTTTATCAAAATATTAACATCAACACCTAAGATCATCTATGATCATCTCAGTTTTCTCTTAATTCTATAAATAAGGGGGTATTTGAAATCAATTCCTTCTGACTCCAGAACTTATGCTTCTTCTACTGTAAACAAAAGATGGTTTTAAGAGATGGAAATTGGAGTCAAACAGGACTAAGTAAAAATTCTGACTCTGCAATTTATTTGCTGTGTGGCATTGAGCTAATTACCTAAACTTTCTAAACCTCACTTTTTGCATCTGTAAAATGGGGATATCATTGACCTCCTAGGTTTCTTGTGAGGATTAAATGGGCACTTATTTAAAGCACTTAGCAATTATTGTTTTGAGTATCAACCAGTTAATATCATTGTCTCAGCAAGAAAATAACATTTGTTTTTTTAAAGAATCTGACACATGGACTCCTATCCTGGGGAGTCCTGAGATGTTCTCAAATAGAGGGGAGGGAGTCTCTTGAGAGCACAAGTAGTGCCTATTAGAGGAGGACAGGCCAGTATGTCAAACCATCAATGTTGTTGCAAGTAACTATGAATCTTGTTCTTCAAAGAGTGAAGCTTGGTGGTTGCCGTGGGTCCCGAGGGGAGGGGGAGGAATAGAATAGATGGAACATGGGGCATTTTGGGGGTGATGTAAGTGTTCTACATGATCTTGCAATGATGGATACAGGCCATGTTAAATTTCATCAAAATTTATAAAGGTGTATCATCCAAAATGTAAACCATCATGTAAATAATTGACCATGGTTAGTAGCACTGTTTCAATTTTTGTACATCAATTGTAACAAATGTACCATCCACATGTAAAATGTTATTAATAGGGGAAAGGGGAAAAGGGGGAAGATGGTGGATATATAGGAATCCCCTCTATTCTGTATTTGACTTTTCTGTAACCTAAAGCTTCTTTGAGGACAAAATGAAAAAAATAAGACAATAGGGGAATAAACAGAAAAAACTCACTGTACACACAAGACAATAGATCTTATGGTGATGAAAGAGATAATGTACAAAATTTTTTAAAAAATTAAAATTTTAAAAAGTTAGATTCTTTTATTTTTTTTATTATTCCAAAAATTTTTTGTATTTTATTTATTTTTAAAACTATCATTATTATTTCATTTTCTTATTAATTATTGGTTATTTTGTTGTCTTCATATTTGAAGAAGTTTTGGATCACAGAAAAGTTACAACTGTGGCAAGGGATTATCATTGGTGTGGGGTGTCAGTGATGGGGTATGCATGGAGGATGTTCATCTGGGGCATAACTATAAGGCATATGAATGTGTTCAAGTGTTCATGGGGCATTGTCATGGTGGGTGGAGATTCACACACTAACCAAAAGATTATTGAATACCCATCCTGGGGAGCTCTGTCACATTCTCTAAGGGAACAGCAAGAATCCCTTGAACACAGGGGCAGTGACAAATGAAGGAGAATGGACCACTGATGGACCCTTGATATTGATGACTGTACTTATGAATCTTTACTTTTGAAATTGAAACAGCCTAGTATTATAGGGTGCCTAAGAGTTACCTCCTGAAAGCCTCCTTGTTGCTCAAATGTGGCCTCTCTCTAAGCCAAACTCAGCATATAAAGTCATTAACTTCCCACCAACTTGCGACATGACTCCCAGGGATGAGCCTCCCTGGCACTGAGGGATTACTACCAAGCACCAACTAGCAATGCAACTGGAAAAAGACCTTGACCAAAAGAGGGAAAAGGTAAAGACAAATGAGTTTATATGGCTAAGAGACTTCAAAGTGAGTCGGGAGGTCATCCCAGAGGTTTTGCTTATGCGCGTCTGAGCAGGATATCATTGACTGCCAAAGTAAATATTGCCTCAAACAGCTGGGCTCCTTAGGGCTCTGGAAACATCCAGACACTACAGGAAGGGCCGACAGCTCAGGAGTTTGGTGCCCTGCCAGTGGGTCTTACTTTTGAATTTATGCTCCCCAGTGTGACAGAGTTGGACTTAGTTGTGGTTTCCCTACACATGGCCTCTTCTATTCCAACCTATAGTTAGTACTAGAGTTGATAGGTGTATGTCCAAGAGACTTAAATCTTTGGGCTGTCCATGTGCCAGTTGGGCCCTGAATCTCAACAGAGTTGCAACACCTACTCTCCAGTTCATTGAACTCAGGACAACTAACAAGAAGGTGATGATGGACAATGACCATCCCAAGGAACAGAGAGAGTCTGCAACTACAAGCAAGATAGTCCCATCCATCTGCCCCATGGGATCTAAGCACCCTGTAAATTGGAGGCAGAGTAGTCATCACCATCCCAGAATCCTCAGAATCGGGGATTGAATGATGGCCTGGAGTAGACTTACTGTTATTCTACTATAGACATTGTGATTCTAGCAATGGAAGAACTTTTGTCATTGATGTGGAGGCAATGGCCACTGGAGGTTCTGGGGGGAGGGAAAGGGGAAAAATAGATGTAATATAGAGGCATTTTTGGGACTTAGGAATCATCCTGAATGACATTGCAAAGACAGATACAGGCCATTGTATATCTTGTTATAATTTACAAAATTGTGCAGGAGAGAGTATAAACTACAATGTAAACTATAATCTACGCCTAGTGGCAATGCTCCAAAATGTGTTCATCAATTATAACATATGTACCACGCTAATGAAGGGTGTTGTTAATGTGGGAAAGTGTGGGAGGGGTAGGGAGTGGGGCATATGGGAATCCCCTATGTTTTTTATGTAACATTTATGTAATCTAAGTATCTTTTAAAAAAAAAATATATATATATACAAAAAAAGAGAATCTAACATAGTGCCATATGTAAGAGAATGGCTTGGTTGTTTGTGGAATTGAAAAGCAGACACACCATAATTACTTAAAAAAAAAAATTAGTGTTCTCTAGGGAGGGCCAAATTTCTTTGGATAATGTAAGTTGTAGATAAATAAAGGTTTGCCTAGAAATCTTCTTCATATCATACTATGGTCTCAAATAATTCCTGCCTTGATTTTATGTGTGCCTAATCTTCAGTAAGTGATTTAGAAAACTGGAAATCCCCTAACCCCCCACAACTTTCTATAGAAGGTTAATGATTTTTAACTTAGTATATAGGTTGTGAAGGAGGGAGGCAGAAAGGAACAGAAAATTCTATCATGTCACATATTTGATATTCAATGTGGAGTCATTGAAAGGTTTTACATAGGAAAATGAAAAAAAATCTAATTTATGGGTATTACAATGAGATAGCACTTTGTAGCTTACAGGCCATTAGCTTTTTTTTTTAGGTTTTTGATCCATTTTATTTTATTTTATTTTTTTTATTGTGGGTAAAAATCAAATTTTTCATAATACATACAAATATTTGTAAAATGATATATAAATACATATACATATACGTGCATTTGTTTACATAAATGTTATTTTTTATATATATGTATGCATTTTTAAAGGTGCTCAGATTACCTAAATATTACTCAGAAATTACAGGGATTCCCATGTTCCCCACCTCCCACACCTCCAACAACATCCCACACCACCATCCTTCATCCGTGTGACACAACACCCGCAATGGATATGCACATCCTGGGGCCTTGCCACTGAGCATGGACCACAGTTCACATAATAGACCACACTCTCTCCCACACGATTCTGCATGGTATATGCTGATGGAAAATGGCCTACATCCGTCGCCACAACACCACTCAGGACAACCCCCAAGTCCCAAAAAAGCCCCTGTATTTCAACTGCCCCTCCTCTCCCTGCCCCAAAAACATCCAGTGGCCACCGGCTCCACCTCACTGTTACAATTTCTTCCATTGCTTGAATCACAATATGTCTACAACAGAACACCACCAAGTCCACTCTAGTCCACAGATCCTCCCCCAATCCTGAGGGGACTGGGATGGTGATGTCCACTCCACCTCCAAGTGAGAGAGGGCTTATATCCTGTATATATGGTGGATAGGTTTATCCTGCCTGCAGCTGCAGGCCCTCTCCATTCCCTGGGATGGCCGTTGTCCATCGTTGTCTCCTTGCCAGGCCACTTGGATGAGTCCATTGAGCTGTAGGGTAGGAGTTGCAGCTCCACTGAGATTCCAGAAACAGCTGGCACATAGTTAGGCCAGAGTCTCTGGAAGTACACCTAACAACCCCAGCATCACATATAGGCTTGAATAGAAGGGACTGATGGACCATGTGCAGGGAGGACTTATTTGAGTCCAACTCTGTCACTCTGTCACTCTCATGAGCACAGATTCCAATGAAGAGCCCACTAATTAGGCATCAATCTCTGGGACTCTCCCCACTTATATAGGACCTAGGGGTTTCCAGAGCCCTCAGGGGTCCCTCTGTGTGGGGTGATATCCACTTTGGTGTTCTATGAGATCCTACTGAGGTGTGCATAAGCATTACCTCTGGGATGACCTCCTGACTCTCTTTGAAGTCTCTTAGCCACGTGAACTCATTTCTCTTTACCTTTTCCCCTTTTTATTCAAGGTCTTTTTCCAATCATGTTGCCCATTGGCACTTGGTATTAATCCCTCATTGCCAGGGAGGCTCATCCCCGGGAGTCATGTCCCATTTTGGGGGGAGGGTAATGCATTCATATGCTGAGTTTGGCTTAGAGAGAGGCCACATTTGAGCAACAAGGAGGCTCTCAGGTGGCAACCCTTAGGCACCCCATAACAGTAGGCTAAGT